>WSLM01000498.1:0-15940 GCA_019677335.1 Ceratobasidium sp. UAMH 11750 | reverse complement strand
TTTACCATTCTACGTCCTACCGGCTTATTATGAAGGATAACTTTCAATTCGGTATACATACATCGTTTACACAATATCCGTATGACAGGACTTTTCTTGTTTATCCGGACCGGGTCAGCTTCCGGACACGGATCCACCGGGTGGCACGATCCAAATCTGCATCCGATCCTCGAGCCACCACGTCGACTTGCCCCTTCTCACCCAGTCCCTGGACATTAAGACTCCGACAATGACGAACGCGACCCCGCCGCAAACCAACTCACCAGCACCGGAGAAGCTCATTCCTCGTCTGTACCAACAGGAAATCTTCAACCACGCAGTCGAACATAATGTGGTATGCCGTCTTCCTAATCCGGAATATGTTCGGTTCACTCGATTTTTTCCTTGTCAAAGATATGTGCTATGGATACCGGAAGTGGAAAAACTCAAATTGCGGTTATGCTACTGCGACATATTATGGCCCAACAACCGGCCAACGCGAATCCCAAGAAGGCAAGTGTAGCCACATCCTCAAATGACCGGTTGGGATTAATTTGTCCCGTTTAGGTCGCGGTGTTTCTAGTTGCTTCTGTCCCACTCGTAGAGCAACAGGCGGACTTTCTGAGATCGCAACTCCCACTGAGTGTGAACGTATGTTCGACGTGTCATATGGACGGGTGCCCCAACTGACCGTTGATCAGAGGTTCTACGGGGCTATGGGCGTCGATCTTTGGAACCGAGAACGCTGGGCGCAGGCTTTTGCCGAGTCGGAAGTCATGGTTATGACGGCTCAGGTGTTCCATGATCTGTTGTCGCATGCCCACTGGCACATAGGCAAAGTATGTAGAGGGTTTCTTAACCCACGCGCGAGCTGACTAGTGTGTCCTAGGTCTGCCTTGTTATATTCGACGAAGCGCACCACTGCAACAAGAAGCATGTCTACGCACAAATCATGAAAGTGCATTACAACCATTGCAAGCCAAAGGACCGACCACGAATATTCGGAATGACGGCCAGTCCAATCTTCAATATCCGCAACCCAGTCCTATCCCTGGCGTAAGTACCGAGCCTTGGGCGGGTCCAATGGCTAACCTAGTCTCTAGTCATCTCCAGGACACTATGGACGCCAAGGTGCTGGCAGTACGTGACAATGTCCTCGAGCTTGCCCTAAACGCGCCTCGCCCCAACGAATTCTTGGCCAAGTACCCTGCCGCGCATCTCGCGTACCCTGACTATCCGGTACCAAACATGTGGACACTATTCGAAGAACATCAAAGCCTAGTGCTCCCTGACCCCGACGATGTTCGAGATTTGCGGACGCGGTTCAATTATGTGCGAGACGAACTTGGACCTCTATCTGCCGACTATTTTATCCTTCTTTTCTTGAGGCGAGCTATTATCAAAGGATCAGTGGCCTCTGGAGACGAGGCGACGGAGCCTAGGCCACCTTCTGAATCTTGGACGAGGCTAGAAGACGCATACAGACACCACGGCGACCGAATCAACAAGCTAGCGGATGGTTTGAATGCGTCTCGAATCAAATCTTGGTTTACTCCAAAGCTTTTTTTACTGGTGCAGATTCTTCAGGCGAACCATGGCTCCGACTTTAGCGCGATGATATTTGTAGAGCAGCGACAAGTTGCTTCTGTCTTGGCTTGGTTATTGCCCAAAGTCCCTCAACTGCGACCCTGGGTCAAGGCGGCCGCGCTCGTCGGACACGGGGACACTGGGGGACCGACGTTCGAAGGCAGCGGGATGGCTCACGCAGCTCAACGGGCAATAGTCCAAGAGTTCCGTAATGGCGAAACGAACCTAGTTATCGCTACCTCTGTCGCCGAAGAAGGCCTTGACTTTCAGGCTTGCAGCCTCGTCATTCGCCTCGATGCTCCTCAGACTATGATAGGGTACCTTCAAAGCAGGGGACGCGCGCGTCGGCCTGGGTCAAACTACGTTGTGCTGGCTGACGATGCCGGAGCCAAGAGGTACAATGGCTTCAGGGAGGCAGAGCCGGATCTACGTCGCATATACCAGCGCATACATGCCGAGGAAGCGGAAGACGAGAACGCCATGGAGATCGACGAAGACGACGAAGACGATAACGAGCGATATGTTGTTGAAGCCACAGGCGCTGTGGTCACGCCGACCTCCTCCATAAGCCTCTTACATTTATGGTGCTCTCTTTTAACTGTCGACAAATTCACCAAGCCCCCTGCACCCGAGTTTCATTTTACTGGGAGCTATATATGCACCGTCACCATCCCTCCTTCTATTCTCAACCCCTCTATATGCGGACCTATGCAAGGTGGATTTCGGAAAACAAGAGACGGCGCTCGGCGCTCGGCGGCGTTTGAACTCATCCAAAAGCTTCACAAGCTAGAGTTATTTGACGACTATCTCATGCCATTTAGGAAAACCCTCCCGGTATCGGACGCTCCCGAACAACCACAAGGGTCTGTTCAAAGGATAGGCGAATATTTCGAGACACTATCTCCTTGGGGCGATGTCTGGCAGGCTCAATGCCCCGTCTGGATCAACGAGCTTTCATTCAATGACTCTGAGCCGAAAATTGCGCTTGTCACGGGGAAAGAGCAACCCGCTCACGACCTTACGATATATAAACGGGAGGGCCCTCAGCGCGTAAAACTCTATCGCTCGCGCCGTCTCGAGTTTACTTCAGAGGAGGAGCGACTCGAGTTACTAGAGTCTATGCAGCGCTACACTTATTGTGCGATTTACTGGGCGATCACCTCTCGGAAGCTACCCCCTCGTTCAACTTGCTTGATTGTCCCGCTGAAGGGAGGGATGCCCGACTATGATACGATGGGGCAGATTACCTCGCCAGTACTCAAACTTACGAAAGAAGAGTGGCTGGACCCGGCGCTACAGGGCAGGCATGTCATGGAAGCCCATCGACTAGGCTCTCAGTCTTACAGGTTTGTTGGGGTCAAACCTGAGCTGAATCTGTCTTCGAAGCCAATCGTCTTGGAGGGCGCCGAAAGCTGTCGCGAGGCCGAATTCGAAGATTATCGGTCCTACTGGGCAAAGACTACTAATATCGCCAAACGCGGAGTCGAGCTAGACCTTCCAGAAGACGACTGTTGGCTTGAACTTGCCACTACGAAAAAGGCAGATTTTCGGTCACAAGGTCTATTCGGCTTGGTCGATATACCTGACACTAATACTCCGCCTGCGCGGCCGACTCACATCGTCATTCCTTCCCACATGGCCCGGATATCCCCCATCCCACCTGAAATAATCGAATCTTGCCGGCTCCTTCCCAATATACTTGGACAAATGACCGTACTGCTCCGCATGAGCTCGGCTAACGACGTTCTCAAAACGCACGGGGTGCCATTTGGACTTTTGCTAACGGCATTGACGCTCCCTTCGGTCCAAGCTGGATTTGATTATCAGCGTCTCGAAACTCTCGGCGACTCCGTCCTGAAAGTATCCACATGCGCGCACGTGTTCCTCAAATTCCCTCACCACCATGAAGGGCAGCTGACGGCGATTAAGGACAGCATCGTCTCCAATGCCAACTTGATGATTGTAGGAAAGCGAGGCCCTCTTTCACGGTTTTTGATCACCGAAAGCATGCCCACGCATCGAACTTGGCGACCCCCCGCATCTTCTACGATGCAGGATGATTCAGACGAGGTTTCGAAACAAGACGGAGAGGGTGATTCCTCCGTACAAGTTACGTTCCATACCAAAGTACGTACGATATCCACGGAATAGGTACCAGTACTGAATACTGCCCGTCCAGAGTCTCGCCGATTGCACTGAAGCAACGCTTGGAGCAACCTACCTAAGCCTTGGAATAGATGCCGCGCTTCGGGTGGGGCACGCCTTGGGTCTGCCAATTGGTGGCACCCAGCCATGGCGACTACGTAAAATGCCTGACTTCCCAGAACGGACTGGGATACCTACGCTCTTTGCCCGAGTTGAAGCAAAGCTGGGGTACAAATTCGTCAATACTTCGCTCGTCGTGGAAGCTTTTACGCATACAGCCTATGACCCTACCAAGGGCTCGTCTTACAATCGCCTCGAGTTCTTGGGAGATTGTACGTACCGTTTCTTCATCCTGTATCCCGCTAACTGGTTGTGCGTCGATAGCCCTTATTGACCTCTATGTGCTCAAGTATATGTACACGAAGTTTGAGAAGATGACTCCTGGCCAAATGTCTTGGGCTCGTAGCCGGCTAGTCAACGCCACAACCTTCGGCAAACTAGGAGTTGGCCTTGAGCTGCATAAATGCATTCTAACTTCGTCTAACGCCCTCGAAAAAGCAATGACGAGTTTCGCGGCCGAAGTTGAGGAAGTTTCTCTTCCAGAGATCCTGCGGTCTTGCTGGAAGATTGACGCACCCAAGCCAATCAGCGACGTGTTCGAGTCAATATTCGGCGCTGTATTCGTCGACTCATCGTTCGACCTAGAGCTTACATTCGCAGTCATCGACCGGGTCATGTCGAAGATTATGCAATTTGTATCGCCGAATATGCCGGGCGACCCTACGTCTGAGCTAGTGCGCTGGGTTGCTAGTCAAGGATGCGAAGCGCAGGGTAGCACAATATTCAGGTGATAACGAAGTCCGCATATACGTACCCTAGCTAACATTTCAGCTTAGGTCCAGCTCAAGCACAGAAACGCTATCTGGGGCAAAGGATACGGTCGAGACTGTGGTGCACGGTCGAATGATTGCACAAATAACCGCGTCTACAGCAAAACTAGCCCGGCCTATGGCGGCCCAAGCAACATTAGATATCTTGAAGGACGAAACCCACAGGTATGCGCTATCCAAGATATGTACGTGCCCTCGGGCCGTACTTAAGAGGGGCGCGAATGGGATTCCCGAGTCTTCTTGATACGAGGTTGCTAGTGTTGTCGTATTTGGCTGTGGGATATTGGGACTTTGCCTCGAATGACATGAAATGTAATCATAATTGTACCAAATATGAGGAATAGACCACTGGACTGTGCCACATTTGTTAGACTGGAGTGGGCGTTTACCACTTCGGCTTCCGTTTGGCAAATTTACGTGCCAGGGTGCCCCGGCCACGCTCACTACGAACAGCTTGCAGGTCGCCAAACTTTTTCTTTGCATATCTAACAATTGAGTGTAAGGTCAAGGATAAAAACAAGGGTGTTATTGGCGTACCTTCTGGCATCTGCATCTTCCACGAGCTCTTCTATAATGGTACGCTTCCGCTCGGCACGTGTGAGGTTTTGGGTATGGTCTGCATCTCGGAATGGGGTGGCCGCATCAACTACCTTCCCAATCTGTTGGCGCATAAGGCGTTAGAGCAGGGAAGCCGCAAGTGCCAGAGTCCATGCGGTCAACGTACAGCAAAATACTTGGGCATCTCCCGTTTGCTACCCTCAGCATCTTTCCTATAGAATCTCTTCGGGTCAAGTGCATTGCGTAGCCGGAGTGCCTCAAGCTCACGAGCTAAACGTGGCCTATCCGAGTCACTGGGTGCCGGTAGATCGAACCATTGAGGTCCTGCTGTTTGGAGCTTCATCTAGTCGCCATTATCCGTTAGTGAACCAAGGAAAGATAACCGCGTTGTGTTTTGACAACAAACCTCCTTTCGCTCTCGTTTTGTTAGGCCTTTCGCAGGCTCATCTTTGTCAGATAATGGCTCAGCCTTGCCTTTGCCTTTTCCTTTGTGCTGCGGCGTCGATCCCTTTCCCAGAGGCGCCACCTCGTCTTCAAGTTCAAATACCTTGGGGTCCGAAACAGCCTCATTGGAGAAGTACGTCGGCTGACCCGATAAACCCGGGTTTAATTTCGGCAGAGAACTAGGTCACTTCGTTCAGTGATTAAGAAATATTTTTGAAGCATAGATTCTGGTCAATACTCACGGAAGCTCGTCCTCGTCCACGAGCGTCAATAGTTCGTCGTCCTGTGCTTTGTCCGTTGCGGTGTTGACCCTGCATGCCTTCTCAGCGTGCTGCAGAAGTTCATTCATAAGTTTTAAATGGTTCTCCTCTGACATTGAGGATTCGGAAGAGGTGGAAGGTGAGGGGGATGGTGGGCGGGACATGGTGGACGAGGCAAGGAGAAATTACATTTCAAATTCATCTCAGCCATAATAAGCGCCCAGGCAACCCTTGGGTTACTAATTGAGCACCCCCTCCTCCCTAGACATCGCTTAGACTTCAACTGCGCAATGGATGCATCTCAACGCGTTTCTTCAGCTGCCACATTTATTGTTCAGTCACCTCCAGGGGAGATCAACGATATTATAAGCGACCTTCGAACTATCGTAAATGACGACGACGCGCTACAGGCTGGTATCCAGCCGGCCTTGGAGGAGTACAACAAGAAACAATTTGTGTGTGTAGCTGTGCCGGGACAAGGGCACCAGGTGTGACATTTGGTTCTATTCATTTAAAATAAGGACTCACTTTGTGTAAACCAGGTTATCGTTAGCGATGCTGGTTTGATACCCGAGTCTGGAAGGTTTCTTGACCCCAGGTCCAAGACGAGCTTCGCGTTTGACCACCTCTCGCTGGTGTGTCCGCCCACACGATTATATATCACACGACTCAAACCTGTCATTTGCTAGACCGCGTCTGATCCCGAGCCTGTCGAGCCTGACGCCGAAGCTGAACCTTTTCGGTTCGTATCCGTCGGCTTTGCCTATCACGTTCGAACTAATTTTGTAATCTACCCTCAAGCTCAGCTCTAGAAGAAAGCACGCTTCGCTACCTCGGCGAATACTTCCAAGAGGGTGTCACTAGCGTGTTCACTTCAACTTCCAAGAGTAACACCTACATCATCCAGATTGTCGCAAACAAGTACAATCCTCAGAACTTTTGGTAGGCCTGATATCTTGTATGTTTTGTGGAGAAGTCCTGACCAAATATAGGTCTGGTCGGTGGCGTTCAGAATACATTGTAGACTTTGACGGGGGCGAGGTTACTGGCCAAGTCTTGGTTAACGTTCATTATTATGAGCAAGGAAATGTAAGTTCATTGAACCCCACCCTCGTTCCGTCTTCGCCCTTGGCCTGATGTACTTCAACGATAGGTTCAACTTCAAACAACCTATACCCCAACTCTCACTCTTCCCCCTTCCCTAGCCCCTTCCTCTGCGCCCAAGATACTTGCCATTATCGCCGAGAAGGAGGGTGAACACGAACGTGCCCTCAGCAATGCGTATACGGATCTTGGAGAGAAGAGTTTCAAGAGCCTAAGAAGGGCTTTACCACTTACGAGGCAAAAGCTCGATTGGGACAAGGTACGTCGCCTCATGATTGGTATGATAAAGCTAGTTTATATGGTCTCGTGAACAGGTGCTAGGGTATAAGCTGGGCGCAGAGCTTGCTGCGAGTCGAGGTGCATTTGGGAACTCTTAAGTAGCTGGTTTGGCTGGGCCTTGGATGTAGAGCTTTCTGGGGATTCAATGAATAATTAAACCGCCCCCAATTCTGTCCCAGGCGGGACACTTATGAGACCCAACTTCTTTCCCGATCGCGTTTAGACTGACATACAAAACCCATTAATTAGGTCACATGACACATTTTAAGCACCTTGCAACTTCTCCTTGTCCTCGACCCCCCTCACACAAAGACTAGATATTCGATGTGCTCGCACTCTCATAATTACGAACGACTACACAGGAGAAACTGTTAATACAACCAAATCTCATCGTCTTAGTCGCAGACCCTAACAAACGAGTAAACCGGAAAGCATAACAGAAAGAACAGAGAGCAAAATCAAATGTCAAAGCCACTACTTGCGTCCTCCCCGACTCGAAAACCCCTTTCTAAATATATCCGCCAAACTTGTTTTCCTTCGTCCCTCGGCGGGAACTGGGGCCCCGCTCTCGGTCGGCATGGGCGGAAGCTTGGGTAATGATCCGTTCGCCGGAGCTCCCTTGAACTCGTAGGACAAGTTCGTGTTGGATTGGGGGAGCGGGAGGGGGTTGTGTTTGAGCGGAAGAGGCGTGAACGAAGCTCGTCGCGCAAACATGGATTTGAACGGTGAGCGGGGGGCGGCAGGAACAGGGGTTGAGGCAATTACAGGGCCAATTGTCCTGTAGATCGTTTCTTTCGGAAGGTTCGCGGACCATGGTGTCTCGGGGTCGAGGTTCAGGTCTCGCTTGGACGGGTGGGGCTGGAACGAGGAAGAGACAAAGTCGGCGCGAGCCGCCTCTGCAAGGGATGGTGGTAGGCGACGTGCCGGGAGGGGTAAAGACGGGCGGCGAGCGGCAAGATTGGGGGGCGAGTGGACGGCGGGGATAGAGTTAGGACCCAGGGAAGCGAGGGTGCTTGATACGGCTGCAAGGTTAAGTGGAGGGGGCCGTCGCCTCTCAGCAGCTGACGCGCCGTGACTTGCACTTCCGCGCCTTGACCGACCTCGCCTACTCTTGGGGGTCGATGTGCCGCCCACGCTCTGGCGCCCTCTGACCTGGACGGCAGCATCCCAGGCAGTGACGTCGACTCTATACCGGGCAGAGCCGTCAGCAGCGGCGCGGTAGCGTGGCGGACGCGTTGGGTCGAGATCGTATGTCATAGGATCCACAATCCCGCCCTCACTTGTCCCACTCTCGCTCCCTCGCCTCAGTGCATCAAATGACTCCCAGTCCGTCCGCCCGCCATCCGACTCGCTTGTCGTGCTCCCCCTCCGGCCAAGCAGTCCTCTTCGCTTGGATTTTTTCTTCTCCTTGCGAGGTTGTGGAGTCTCTGGAGAGAGCGGCGCCTCGGGCTCACCCATCAACCACGCATACTCCTGCTCCTCCAACGCATCAAACCAGATCCACCCGTCAGCACCCTTATGGCCGACGGTAGTACCATACCCGATCTCGCCAGGACGTGCACCGAGCTGGTTCGAGGATGACTGGTGCGCGTGTAGCGCATTCATTTTGCGTGGATCGCCGAAAAATTCGTCGAGGGCCGCATGTGTCGCATATGGGAGTGGTCGAAATGTGTCTCTGGCTGGGGTGAGAGAGCGCTGGGCGCGCAAGGCGGGGTTAGACGCCGCGCGAGGGGTCTTGCCCGAGGAGCTAGATGCTTGGACAGAGTGTGAGTCTTTCTTGGATTTGGACTTGCTGGCACTGGTAGACGCGCTCGTATTCGATCTGAGCGAAGGAGCAGACTCCTTGTCGCGTCGTTTGGGCAACAGCAGCACATTGACGTGTCCATCCTTGGTGGCCATGACAGGTGCTGGACGCGCCTTGGACCTCTTGGGTTTAATTTGAGGTGAAGAAGGGCCTTGGAGATTGGCCTTGAGGGCAGCAAGAGTGCGTGTGCGCTCAAAGAGAATGTGGATAGGTGTGGGGATCGGGCGGGTCGGGCTGGTGGCAAGCGCTAAACCAGGTACCGGGGACTCGATGGACTTTGGTGAGGGTGCAAAGTGAGTTTCAAATGACCACGCGGTACCAGGGAGGGGGCCGGAAACGGATCGGCGGTGGGATTTCCCCGAAGCGAAAGCGACGATGGCGTTCAAGGTGGATGAAGGCAGCGGAGCTCCTGGGACACCAAGACCAACGTCGTACGCGGAACCCCTGCGGATTGTGTTCCTAGAGTCGACAAACGAGAAAAAGGACGAGGGGGGCGAACGCGATGTGATGGGAGGGCGACGCCGGCTGGTTGGACTCCGAGGTGAGCACACAGGCGAGGTGGGTCTACACGACTGTTGGTCGGAGGCTAGGCCAGACGGGACGGGGGCAGGTTGGATGCGTCGTTTGCGAGTAGGTGGTGGTTCAGAGAGCGTAAAAACGGAAGAGCCGGGCTGATGGACAAATACGGTACTGGCAGGTGAGTTGGACGTGATGGGCATCGAGTGGCCTTTTAGAATGCATGTCAGCGGCCAAGTAGCAGAAGTGAGCAAAGGACCGACTCGTAGCGACGTTGAATTGGATACAGCGATGTGAGTGATGTGTATGTATGGGCAGGCAGAAACTCTGAGAATTGTTATGTCAGCACAGGGGCAGAATGAACAAAACGGATGCACTCACAGAGATGAGCTTTTCTAATTAAAAGGGGAATGCGATAGGCTGAAGTTAAAAGTGGACGGCAATCAGGGAGGAGAAGGAGCTTATATTGCCGAGTGGGCGCCAGAGCAAGACCTTATAGGACTCTTGAGCAATGGGCCATGGTGCTGCAAAAGCCAGCGTCACAGGCGAGCTGGGGACTACGGATGAGGGGCAGATAATAGGCCCTCTTGAGGGGTTTGGGGAGATGACCCCTGGAAGCCATTGTTGAAGCCGGCAGGTCAAAAAACGCAGGTTGGCCTCGTTTCGCCTGCGCCTGTTGGATATGTGTGCGCGCCCCATCTACTGCCCTTTGTGTGCTCGGCGGTCCATGTTTGGCACTGTGTGTGGTTTTACAAAGGAGCGCTCTGCTTGGTCATCACCTAATTACTCATACACTCCACCAAACACCTTCCATTGTCGGTTTGACCTTCGGTTCCCCTTTCAATTAACCCTCGTGCAAACACGAAACTGCTGGTCCAATTAAACGATCCGTTTCGGACTGCGATTTTACTCGAGCTGCGAACCCACCGGAGGCGTCTTCTTCCCGGCAAAGGAGTGAGGGTTCGGCAGTGGTGCACGCAGCATGACACGCAGCGGGACTTGGCTGTGTCTGCGTACTATGAGCGCCAGAGTGCGATGACTTGGGAGTGATCTTTTTATGGAACAGTGATCGCTCGGTGGATTGCACTTTTGCACTGCTCAACTGTCACGGCCATCGCGCCACCCGCCCTTATTGACTTGGTGGCTAGACTACCAATATATTCGATCTATCACAGACTTCGTCATAACGCGCCCATCTCCCCCGCATGGTCAACCCGATTTTTTTCGGGTGGCTCAAACTAGGACCAACGATGAGCCGAAGTTGCCCTTGTCCAGCCGGAGACTCGAGGGAATTGCCGCATATTTGATCCTAATTGCCATACTGACGCCCTGTTGACGCCCATAGACGCGTTTGGAAATTTGATTGGCGCCTCGTAGGCTATGCACTGGGGAATAGGAGAATGATCCAGTCCTGACACGAGGCACCTATGTTAAAGCTTAACGCTGGTAAATTATAAATACTGTAACCCTTTGCGTGGGTGCCCTCCCGTGCCTATGGATAAGCTGTGAGTACTATTGCTTTGCAAGGTATAAGCTCAACTGACGTGTCATCATCAAGAAGGTGACCATCATTGTCTGTATAGCAACATTGCGAGTCGCTAAACCACTCATGCTTGCCCATTCGTGAGCTGAGTTACCTTTATCACGCCCTTTGCTATTCAGCACCCAACAATGTTGCAGAACGATACTTTAGCCTTGTTTGGATGTGCAATACTACTCCTGCACATTGCTCCTCTGTTTTAGAACGGTGCTGAAGCCTGCCCCTCTTGCCGTGGAGTATTTCGCCCAGTCACCGCTCATCCCTCATGGATATAATTGAATATTCAATAGCTTCTCGCGCAAGGCCTGTCGGTACTATGCACGCTTAAGGCATATCCTTGTTGTACGGAGGCGCTGCCGCGCGTCGCTAATTACCCGACCAGATTTTTTTGCTCATCGGGGCTGTGTTTCCCAGCTATGGAGCGCCCATAGTGTATCACACGTCTTCAAAATGGTGTGTGGGGGTTGGGCGCCGGCCCGGAGCTTGCCGAGCCAATCGATCCTCCTCGGTCGCCGGTACGCCCGTCCCCTACGCAATGAGCGTTCCCAAGAACATTGTACAGGAAAGCGACGGACCTTTTGCCAGTGAATTCATGGGCCAGCGCGCATGCCTAGCCCCCCGATTGAATGCCGCTTTGCAAATTGCTGGGAGCTTCGTGCTCTTCGATGCCCCAGATTTGGAACATCAATTGGCCGGAGTGGCGTAAACGCGGCTGTTGACCTGTGCTAGAGAGTTCCATCTCCCGCGGGTATTAAGTTCCCGTCCTTTGCTGGTACCGTGAGTACCCTCAAAGACCACACCTTCAACACTTTTATCTTTATTGTGAGCGATAAAGGAACCTCGTAATGTGACGATCCTGAACTTATTGTTATCGTGCCCTCAAGGGTTATTATTCTTTCAAAGGCGATGGTTCATACAGCTATCCTACCAGCAACTTTTAAGGAAAGAATCCCATCAGATTCAAGGCGCTACGATGATAAGCATGCGTACGTGCATCACCATTCTCGAGTTTCGATTTAATTGACCCCCTGCGCCCAACAGCGGATACCCTAAAAAGAGGACAATCCCTGTAGCTGGTCGAGTGAACTTCTTCGGCGGGGACGACGAAGCGTATGTCCTGCGAATTTTTTGGCATTTTCTGGTGCTGATACCGAGTCCAGCGCTCACCCATATGGACCCGTGCCCGCCGGTTGGGTTGAACTCACAAATCCTTCGGAAGGGTAAGCGCCACTCCTCTTTATACTGCGATAGTGCCTGATGATAAGCAATAAACCTACAGACAAGCATTCTTTTACAATTCGGAACACAGGATAATCACAGACGCATACGTCAGATTCCCCCATGTCCTCACTCGCATTCAAGCCTGCTATGCTCAATTTGCCGAAGCAATACTCACGCACGACGATTCGGTCAACCGGCTCGCAACTATGGATATATACATCGAACCGACCGAAGTCCACCAGCCCAGCCAAGAGTCCTGCAATTATTATCTTGTAGACCACTCCAGGCAGACGATAGGTTTTCTGAGGCAGATTGATACTTCAGCAATCGGTTTACCTGATGTAAGGAATAATATCCACCTTGGTGAGTCCTCCCACGAGTCGACACGACGATCGGTTTTAATGGTTTTGGATTGGTAGAACGCGTATTGAGGGGAGAATACTGGACACACTGTGAATACATGCCTCGCCCAGACATAGACATGAGCGCGAGCGCGAGGAAATTACAAAGCCAATTAGCTGCCTTGATGATAGGTTCGTGCTTGGCCACGGTACAGGATTGGATTTACCAAACTTTGCTTGGATAGATAATATATCCTCCGAGGGTTCGACTTCACCGTTCACGCCCGAGGAGTGTAAAAACTACCTGAAAGGACTTGAAAACGCAACAGAACGACTATTTCTTAATTGGATGGTTGGTACGTGGATCCTCTGTCTCGCAGATGTGTCACCTGACTAATCATATTTTGTCACAGCGAGAATATATTCATTATTAAGTCAGTCAACAACCTATTCGTTCTTTATCAACCTACTCACACGCGTATACAGCTCAAAGTCAGATCGTCAACTTGTACGGAGAGGAATGTGCTCGCTTAGACCGCACGGTCGTCGTCACGGGACAACACGCATCTAGGCGTTCCTCCAGCTACATCGCCTACTCAAAAGTCATGTTCAATAGCCCTGCGATCCATCTCGACAAGCTCGAGCGCATATGGGTCGAGAGAATAATTTACACACACCTCTGGAGAATGCTCGTGGCCGATCTGATTGAAGAATGGACTGGCGCCTTGGCCGCGGCCGCGGTTGTCTGGGTGTAGGTTCTATATCTGAAATTCAAGCGCGCAGTCCTTGATTGGTGCGATTTTAGGTCCGATGCGGTACTACTGTCTACGGCCTCGTCTTTGATGGTTATTATATTGTTGGGATTGTCGACAGCCTGCGTTATTTTCGGCGGGGTAAAGGCGTTATCCCTTATTCGCAGTCACCGCGCAATGGGCAAGTACGCAGCTCATGGTGTAAGCCTCGTTCACTTTTCGTATTTGTTCTTTCCCTTACACCTTCCCCCATAGTGCCAATTCCTCCAATCAAAAGAGGAGTACAAGACGGGCCTTCAAAGTCTTTCCATCGAATACAGCTACCCTTGGGCCTGCGTGCTCTGGTCGGGATGTCTTACATCTCTGGCCGTCTTATGGATCTTGGTGACAAACCTAATCGGCAGTGTTATGACTATGGTCGGTACGTTGGGATATGCGTCATATGTTATGACTACCATCATATTGGGCGCTATGGCATGGGCATATGGAAAAGGCTATGATCCTAGGAGTATGTTATCCTCACCACCACTAAGGATATACCGAGTTGCGCGATCGTGATTGTAGCTATAGCTGACATTTCGTTTCCCGTGTATATACTTGGCTTCGAGATTGTACAATATTCGTCTTCTCAGTTCGTTGTCCGAAGCTGCAAAGTGTTCAGCTGTGGCTCACTGTGACACGCATGTAGGTTCACGTCCGGCGGTGTATCGATCACTCCAAGTTCGAAAGGTCCATATAAGCATTCCAACTCCTAGATTGGGTAAATATAATTAAACACATGCTATGCACATCCTCCTAAAAATCGGTTGAAAAAGATCAATGTCCCTGCGCCGAAACGCAAATAAAAACCATCTCTCCCGAACCATACAGCCTACCCGCCTGGCCAGAACGATTACTTGTCGTACTACAGTATTACCCCCCGTTAGACAAGCACAAAAAAAGGACGTGCATAAACTTACGACATAGCAGAGAGTTCCTGAAGCCGTGTCCATAACATCCCTGACTTTAACGTCAGGCATGCCTTGCAGACTGGCCAGACTGATAGTATCGTCGAGCGATGCAAGTGGGTAACGAGAGCCATCATTATCGTCTTGACCCTGGACAGTATTTCCACGGTAAGCCTGCAAACGGGTCGCATTGCGACCCTGCCAGAGCGCCCAGAGGCGATCCACATTGGCATGGTGCAGGAAGAACTAGATTCGAGAATTTAGTTGCGGATTGAAGTAACACGCAGTGCACCGAAACCTACCAGAGCGTCGTCGGGAGAAAAGGCGGCCGCCATGTCGCCCGCCACCTCGTTGTGCACGGCGTCGTGGGGGCCTTCCTCAAGAGCTTCCTCAAAGTCGGAATAGCCGGTTATCTGCATGATACTTTGGATTGCTTGAGGCGAATGTTGGCTACCTCCCATCCCCCATTGGTTCCCCATGTTGAATTGGCGTTGGAGACAGCGCGATTCTGGGTAAGCGATCTGATGCGTAGTGGTTGAGGCCCGGTGCATCGTCAGACTGAACTAGACAAGCTCACAGAAAAGTTCGACTTGACACCATAGGGGCCATCCTGAACACAGTATCTCTTCGGAGGGTTGAGGCTTGGAGAGCCGTTGCCGCCGAACCCAGTCGTAGGGTTAAACATTTCAGATTTGGCCATGTTATCGGCGTCGATTGTCCAATCCCAATACCTTCGTTCTAAAATTAGCTATTATACACATGGAAAGAAAAAAGGTTGCTTACGGGATGGGAGCTGTGTAGCCGCACTCGCGAAGACTGTTCTCGCGTGCTTTAGTATAGTAACGATGCCAAGGCAAAAAGGCCGCAACATAGTGGACTACCGGAACAAGCTCATGAGCATAGAGTAACCGGCTGGTAAACGGAGTAACTTACTGCCGTCGAACATATCCACATGCAAACTCGAGTATCGATCAAAAAGCGTCTGCCCATCCTCGTTGCTTGGCTTGGTCTGCAAGCACTTGACGGCTTGGTGGAACTGATTCCGCTGATCTTGGTTCAGCGAACGCCATTCTACTCGTACTGAGGGATTGGCGCATTGCTGTTTTTTCTGAGCAGGGAGAGCGAGGGCCACGGCCACAAAAGACAGGAGGGTAGCAGCGAACTTCATAGTAGAGCAAGTGAGAGAGAGAGGGGGGGTTTAAAGAATGTGGGGTGCAAGTGAGTGTGGTGCGTTGACGAACGCGGTAGGAGGCCAGCCAAAAGACAGACCGCAAAAACGATAGGTAGACGAGGGGAGAAACAAGCAGAGTAGTCTTTTCACTCCCATGTGGGGCTTTTATAAACTCATATCAACATGTCAGGGATGTCCGAGTCGGACAGACTGCTCGGCATCCGTCGAGTACCGTAAGCCGACGTCAAAGGGTGATGTCTGTCGCGTGGGGCGGCCAGAAGTCGCGCATACATTGACCCCTAAGGGCTTCTAACCCAGAAGAAGCACTCGGCTTGAATTTAAAAGACTTTCTTTTCAGGGATCTAGCTTCGTTCAAGTTTTGAGTGGCAACGGTCAAGAGGC
>WSLM01000497.1:0-15944 GCA_019677335.1 Ceratobasidium sp. UAMH 11750 | reverse complement strand
TACAGGACTTCCAATCCTGGCTCAACCTCCGCAAAGGTAAGTCAGATAACGGGTCCATCGAGCAGAGCATGTCGTCCCTGTCCCTGGAAGGACAACCCCCAATAAACAAAGCGGAGCCCAACACCGACACCGTCAACTGGGAGGAGTGGGACAAAGAGGAAGATCTCAAGAACCGCATCGAACAGGCCCTGATGGAGTTCCTGGACATGCCCCCCCTGGAAGCAGCAGAGTAAGAACCGGATTAGGGTCCCTAAATCTACATGTCTTTCTCAATTTATAACTGAATAAACAAAATAAGAATTGTCTGATTTTCACTTCCTATTACATTTTGAGAACCCCAAGGAACCCTGCGTTTTAGGAACGCGATCATAGGGTTTAGGGCGCACGCCCCTGCCCTTGCCCTTCACAACCCCCCTGTCACCCCGCTTCCACAGCCAAGGGGCCTCATCCCCGAGGTCCTCCAAGAAGTTCTGCAACCCATACACAGGGGCGTCTGAAGGAGGTGTGGGGGCCCGCCCCTCTTCAAAGAACTCGGCGAGGGCCACGTGATGCGCAGCCTCCTCCAACTCCATCGCCACACTATTGAGCTCTACCCAACAAGTCAGCAAACAAATAGCCTAGGAAACAAAACCGACTTACTGGTAAAAGAAAATATGGCCCAGTCGCTGACCTTACCCTCGTAGTCGTCGAGGGCAGCATCGCAAACAGCGCTGCAGTAAGCGCAATACTCGTCGCCGGGCAAGGCCCAACAGGTGCAGTCGAGAGGATCATAGTTAAGAGTGATAACTCGCATGTTGAGGAAAGGAGTAAGATGAGAGAAGAGAGGCCCCCCAAACCAGGTATAAGTACCTCCAGAAAAGCAGGAACAACACACGAGTACAAACACAATAACATCACGTGACCCCCCAAACCACGTGATCAAAAGGAGAATAGTCACGTGACTCCTATAGATCACATGACTCTCGCTATCTCGTAATACTGGAGGGGTCGGAGAGGGGGCACCAACTGGAGTCAAGGAGTGGAGCCCCTAAGCGAAGCGAGGATCAGGGCAACACGACGAGCAAAGGGAGGGCACCCCTCGGAGATGCGTCATCACGTGACTAGCAACAACATCACGTGACCAGTAAACTAACCTTGGAAGTGCTTATATAGGAGGAATCAACAACACACTCCCCCATACTACCTACATGCACCCTACCCCCTCCACTCAAAATGCAACACTCCCAGATGACAACGAGTTCCACCGGCGCTGGGCCAAGCATGGAGCCACGAGTAGGGGCAAACGAGTCCGCGCTGCCAAGGTCGGTTTTGCCATCGCCCATGCGCTGGGAAGTAACCCCACACCCAGAACCAAGTTCTGGGCGGCCTACGCCGATGGCTTGAGGGTCCACCTTGCTGACACCCAACAAATGGGAAACCAGTCCATCCTCCTGGTTCCTGGTATCTTGCCGGGTGGTGCTCCTTACAGGGAGCGCCCTGAGGGAGGAGGATCCCAGCGGCCTAGTAAGCCGCTTCAAGCATTTTTGCAGGAACCGCCCCAATCACTGGCGGACCCTAGCTGTGGTCGAATGGCACAACCCGGAGGAGGCAAGCTACAACCTGGAGCACCCCCTCCATGTCCACGCGCTAACCATCAGCGCACCACAAAAGGGCAGGTGGAACACCTGAAACCCCCGCTTTTGGGACTTTGAGGGGTCCCACCCAAACATCGCCCCACAGGAGCTAAGGGAGGGACCTGGAGGCTGTCCAGCCCGTACAGCCTTCCACTATCTGTGGAAGGACGTTGGGGCAAATGGCAAGGAGGTCAAAGACCTCATGGCTGGGGACCTCACCGCGGAAGCCCTGGAGGAGATCCTGGTGAAGGGAGAGGGTGGTAAGAGGAGCTGTATGCAGGTGAGCACCGGACGTCGAACCCCCTTTGCATAAGAGCTGACCTCCCTTGGGCCAAAGGCGGACCTTGAGGATGGGGAGGAGATCATCTCCTTGGAGACAAAGGAGGAGTATTACCAGCACTTCAAGCACCTCCGCCCCCTCCAGATGACGATGGCCTGGAACTCAGTTTGGGCGTATGCGGAACACATGTACAAGACTGATGCGGGTCTCCTACCCGCTATCCCAGTCGCCCTTGAACGACCAGAGGTCGCTGACCACATTGAACAGGTGGACCACTGGTTCAAGCGGGAAGTACCCCCAAAGGCACCAGGGATGCGCCACTGCATCCTAGTAATTGAAGGGGAAACAGGGACCAGGAAGACAGCCTACACCCAGTCAAAAGGCACACACAGCTGTATGTGCAACATATGGAACATGTCCGCCCTATCAGAGGTCGCAGATGTATGGATCCTGGATGACATGGTCCATATGAATGGTAAATACTCGCTTAAGGCCCTAAGCCAGTATGAAGCCAACTTCATGGGCTGATACCGGCATGTGAAGGCAATGAAGGTATGCCCAATGGTGATCCTAGGGAACAGTTGGGCGGCAATCAGCAAGTGCTGGTCAGACATAGAAGGAGGAGAAGAGGAGGCCTGGGTGGCCAAAAATGTAGAATGGGTATACGCGGGGTCTGCCCCCTTTTTTGTATTCCCTTAGAAACACAAATAGAGACCTTAGAAATGTCGCTCACGGAATCCTCCATAAGAGACCCTAAGGAGGGAGTAATGTCATGACCCATGTGCATGATGACTAAGCACTTATAGCGTCAGAACTTAGCATTACCAGATTGAGAGGATTAATCAGACGTACTTTCTCCGGAGTCATTCAGAACACTTTATGTGTCACATGACTTCGGCGCTTACGGCAGTTAAGCCTGCTTACGCAAGTCAGGCTTGCAATATCTCTCCCATGTAATTAGGGCTGTCCAGATACGGATACGGTACTTTTGGTTAGATAAGCACTGATTATGATAACGATACAGTACTCTTGGCAGCGTATCCCAAGATTATCTTATCAGTATCCTGAGTATCCGATAAACTATGTATTGTACTCATATTTACTTGTTAGTCCCCTTGATAAAATTTGGCAAATTTGTTCCTAAACCTGCCTTCAACCATTGCTGGCATGTGATGATGTGACAAGCTGTTTTGACGGCCATAATCTGGTTGTCAGTCATGATGAGCCGGCACTGGGAGAATAAGCCCTGACTGACACACTGGCTGCTGGAATATACAGTATGTCCCACGAGATTTGGCCTATAACTGGAAGAAATTTGGCATGTACCTTATGCCATTACAAGCGACGCGTTTTAGCTTGCCAAATGAATATACACAGTCAGATCAACTCACCTTCCACCAATCCAACAGGTTCCCCTTGGGATCAAACGGATATTTGTTCGAGAAGAAGTCGTTGATTTCTTCCGTAAATGCAATGTGGTGCTGCTGAGTCTGTTGGTACAGGAAATCGTTCCAGGACCCGTGGGACGAGGACTGCAACGCAGATGGCATAATTTGAGACAGTGTGGCTGGAGGACAGTCTTCAGCCAAGTTGGCACAATAAACCTCGTATAAATGCTCTAGGAGGATGCACCCTCGCTTGGTGACTCTGTCCCAAATAGGGTCGTTAAATGTAGTGAGGCATAGCTGTGGATGGAGCGCTGAACATCGTTGGGGTTAGCTGTAGCATTGTGTAGACTAAACATGAACTCACTCATAGCTAGGAAGGTGAGTTGGCTCTTCTGGCTGATTTTGATATACTTAATGAGTTCGTCGCGACCTGCAACGATAGCCGGCTTTATTCCGAATTGGTTCTTTGGGTCCTTGAGCTCAATACGCTTCAGCACCATGTTCAGACTATCAAGTAGTCTAGCATATGTCGGCAGAACGGCAGGAAGGCTCGCATCAACACTCTTCTTGGAGAAATACAGTGTCACTTGCTCAAATGGCTATCATACATGTTGTAAGCCGCACAACTACAATAGACAAGAGACAAACCTCAAGGAGCTTGATCAATAATCCAATTAGGTCCCATTCTGAATCGCAGAACATCCATTGGAGCTTTCGAGCATGTGCTGTGGTTTGTTTGCAGCTGGTGAGACCTTCATCGAGGGTCAGAACCCATTGGTTGATTGCCTAAAGAAAAGGGTCAGCGAGACAAGAAATAATACTAAGAAACATAAGTACCTTCCTTAATATAAACGCGCCACAAATCTTGGCAAGCACAGAGTTCCAACAAACGGGCATGCTTCTGATTAACGTGAGGATCTTGATGCACAACTGCCGGATAAGTCCTCTCATATGCTTGTGGTGACGTGGGCTACTGGTTGCATGCACCACAATTGCATGAATCTAAGAGATTAAGTTGAGCTTGCTCGAATGATACAGCACATTTAAATAATTGAGCTTACTTTCTCAATGGCATTGAGCACTGTGCACATTTTAGTAGCATGATCAGCTGCTGCCACACTGCCATTGTTTTGGTTGTTGCTGCTGCCATCGGTTCCAGTGCTGTTGTCGCGTTCGGCTTCAAATTTGAAGTCACTTAGCTCATCAGAGTCATTGCTGGACTCAGGTGGTGGTTCTTTGTTAATTGTTGGACTGCATTCCTTGTCCAGCCATGCATGCTCATCTGTGGTGTCTTGATTATTCTTATAAGGTTCTTCTGGGTTGAACAATTTTGCTAGAGCGTAGAGCTTGTCATCATCCAAGGATTGCATAGCACCTAAGTGACTCAGCATAGTGCTGCCACATTAACGTCAGTTTCAGCATTGTAGCGACGTAAATAGGCTTAAAATCGGTGTACTTACCTGCAAACAAGATGCAATACATGTGCAACACAAGTAACAGTCATATTATCAACATTCAAGTCGACTCCATATGTTATGGATACTGACATTATACCTTAGATAGTACTCTAAACTGCTAGAATGGAAGTCAGCTGGCCAATCGAGTTTTAATCATTATTTTCCTATATTTCCCTTAATTCGCCCCTTGTATGCGCATGAACATAGTACGAATTGTAGTTTACATTGTAGTACTCATGTTTATCTATCTTTCGCATATTTTCCTATATTTCTAGAGTAAGAACTCATGGAGATATGAGTGTTCCTACTTTCAAGGTATAGCCACATACTGATATTGACCTTGTTTAGCTAATATCTCACCACTCGCTTACTCTATCGCTTAGCGGTAAAGTGCGTTAGATAGCTCGGGCTTCAGAGTGCCCGATCGCCGGCTTACTAAGCGTCGATCGTGCCCAATCCCGAGCTACAGATGTTTGATCGAGTCATTGCTCTGGCACTGCCTTGTCAACAATGACTCACCTTCGGCCAATAGGACTTCTCAATCAGATCAGACCTGTTCTAATTAGAAGTCCTGAGGTCTTCTGCTCAGCGTATCGCCTGTACATGCATATACACTATGTTCTAATTAATCTATCAGCCAATCGAAGCCACTGGAGATCACAGCATGAGTCACTCGCTTCTACTCTCAACTCCCCTAATATAGACTGAGTGACTCTATATTAGGCAGTACTCTCCTATCATGCTGCAGAACCAGTGATGCGCACAGACCCCCTCCTTAGGTGGCTGCAGGGTATAAATAGACCTCTGCTTTCGCCTCTGGACAGACACCCTACTTTACACCACAACTGTCTGCACGCTTCGTTTGGCTGTGTTTTCTCTATCATCTATTTTCTTGTGTGATTACTTGTGTGCCTCAAGACTCATTCACTTAGTATAGCGTTCAACTATATATAAATATAGTATTTGAACGCACTACGCGACCTTATTTGATTATCACTCAATACAGTGTTCCACTGAGAGAACGCATTGCGCGACACCTGTGACTTATAACCACCTTAGCTGTACGGCTTTATAATACTTTAATCTAGTAAACAGTTAGTCCCAGCGACTAGGGTTGAACTAGATGATTCATATTATAAGAGAACTTAGACATAGCATCTCTGCTCTTAAATATAGTTATATTTAGTCAGTCTATACTGCGAACGTTAAGACTATTCTATTGCATATAGTTAACAGTATCCCTTCGAGACTACTCTTATTAACGGTATCTATAGATTTAATCTTTAGGTATAGCGTACTGTTCTAGTATACTTAATTCCTTATGCTCTAGGAACGACAGCATACCCCGAACCGTAACACCATACAGCTTGACATATTGGTGTGTGATTTCTTCATTCATAGTATGGTTATTTGATGCATTGTCAGTAACACTTGCAATTAGGTTCGACCCTATACCGCAACGTCGAACTGAGCTAAAAATCCATTTGCCCATCGAAGCACTGCTGTGCTCGGCATCCAAGTGGATAATATGGGTAGGGAGATGATGGAGTGCCCAGGAATTGTCGATGAAAGATGCTATGACACCAGCAAGAGAATAAATCGAATTCTTGCTGGACCAAGCATCAGACGATATCGATAGCTGAGACTTCTGTGACTGAAACAGTAGATATTGAGCATAGATTCAACCTGTTGCACAAGCAACAAGGTACTGACTTTGATAACAGTCAATACACGCTTAGATAACACAGCATACAGCTTGGCCAGGTTGCGACACATCGTCTGGTGGGATGGAAGTTTGATTTCCGGGTTGATCAAGCAAAAGACTGAGATCATTTCTGGTCCCTCACCAAACCGGAGTGGGTAATTATCTTGAACTACGCCCTGAATGAAGGTGGAATGGAAGCGGGTCTTGGGGAGGGCTCCGGGATTGCGCTCTTGCACACTCACATTTTCCCAGCCAGCAAACATGGTGCCAAGGTTGGACAAGTCATTAACACCACTTGTTGGTGGTGCGAGGCCTGCGGCACGCCCCAACACGACCTCCCATTTCTCGGATGCCAGCATCTTCTCGCAGTCACACAGGTGGGATGTGAAATTGCTCGCCTGGAAGTATGTCGTCTCCTCGGCAAAATTATGACATCCTTTAGTGCGGGTGATACGACGGAAAACTCTATGATATCATCAGTGGAACGTAAGATTTGTAAATCAATAACAGGTACGTACGGGCAATATCAACATGTGAATGTCCAGACTCTACAGTTAGAGTCTGGAATGTATTCGGCCACTGGTTCTTTAAAGTGTGAGAGCGCCCATTTCTTCTTATTCATGACACGCTTGTGGGACTTCTTGGGTGCACAACTGTCGGTCTCGCCGTCAGCATCTGAGCCCAAGGCACTGGAGATAATGCAATGGTTGGTTGACCAGGCACACTATGTAGCAGGCTCTTAGCATCACACCTCACTTGTGTATGATAAACCATGTCTAATTGCACCTTTTTTTTCGTTGGTTGCTGTCTGTTCAGCCCCGAGCTACCTTTGCGCTTGGGACCCTGAACCTTTAGATCAGTATTTTGCCTTTCAAGAGGGATTTGAAATGCTTACAGGTCGCTTGAATTTCAATGTTCCCACTGTACGTTTGGTATCCGCTGCAGATGCTCCAACTTGAGAACACGGTAAGCATATAGTAGCAATATTGAATCAATAAGCTTACAGTTACTGTTGTGTTGCTGCTAACTTTGGAATCATCTTCTGCAATGGCGGGTGGCCTGTAGTCACCATTGTTCTCTGAATCATTGGCGGTGACAGCGGACTTTCCCTTGCCCTTGAGTGTGCCGAGGCTACAATACGGCTCTGTTTGCTCTTAGAGGCTTGGGATTTTTTACTTTGGCAAGGAGAGGCATTGCAGGGGAGGGATTTAATGCTGATATTAGGATTAGCATGCGATTTCAACCTCATATGCGATCCTGCTGCTCACCAGGCATGCACCAAGTCTGTGAGTTGATTTAATTTCAGTCCGATTAAGAATTCTTCATTGCTCTTCAGTTCGGGGCTCCTCACAGCACTATCACAGAAGGCGAGGACAAGATCCATTACGAACTGCCCTTTCAGCACATTACTCTGGGGGTTCAGATTGGTGCCAGGAACTGTTGAAAAGCACCGAGTATATGCTTGGTCAACAGTCTCCCAAATATGGTCCTTGCCATCTTGAAGCCTTTGGGAGGCAAAATTCCGCCCCACAATGCCATCTGACGTGCCCTCTGGAGTGGATCCAGGGAGCTCTTGAATGGCATCTCTCAGCTTCTGAAGAGTGTCAAGCAAATCCGGGTTAGGGGACATTGATCCAGCAGTGCGGATGGCAGGGAGAGGGGCACAGAAGCCAGGCAATCAGTGCTGTGAGACCCCCAACGGCCAGGCCCAAGTGTATTCTCACATGTCACCCAGCTATATGGATAAATATGGGTGTCAGTATCTGAACTTATCATATTGTATTGTATTTACCCTGAACAGTGTCTGGTCATGTCAGTGGTACTTGATAGTAATCTTATCAGTATCATATCCGTATCTACATTATCTATCTGGCGTGTATTCGTATTTGGACAGCCCTACATGTAATGCACACCCGACTCCCAACTTGTCACGTGACTGCATCACATGACCTCAGCGCTTACGGTGGTTAAGCCTGCTTACGCAAGTCAGGCTTGCAATATCTCTCCCATGTAATGCACACCCGACTCGCGACCTGACTAAGCACTGTCACATGACCCTAGCATTAAGCGCGGCTCTTATAAGATTTGGAGCCGCAAATAACCCGAGTAGTGGGTACACGTGACTAATAACAAACACATGTGACCGTCTTGGTGATGCCTAATAGGCCGTTGACGCTACACATGACTTTGTTGTTACTGCGGACTGCGGAAATGGGATGATTCACCACAGTCACTGGGTATATAGGTAGTGTAAGGCAAAGCTGAGTGCCTCAGTTGCCTTATCTTGTCCACCACACCGAGACTGACTAGTATATAGTACATAACACCCAATAAATATGCGACAAAATACCAAACAGTCACAGATAGTGAATAGAACAGAGAGCCACCGTTAGCCACTAGATCAAGAGAACTAGCAGGTCACAACAAAAGCGTACCAACATGCAATCAATGCAAATCAGCATCACTCAGGGGGTCGAGCTGGCAAGCTGTTGAACATGGTTTGAACCATCCCCTACAGCAGTTGAGGTGGCAATCCCATGGGCTCTGTCAAGCTGGAAGGTGGGGCAGGCTGGAGAGGGGTGGACAATGCCTCACATTATTGTGAGTTCTTACAGCGTGGCATGGACTGACACATTACCAGTGAAGCAACCAAGCCTATTGTGGCATGGGTAAAGGCAACAGCACCACACAAGAGCATGAGGAAGGCCAGGGAGAATGTTGTGATTATCGATGGGGATCAAAGTTACGACACTGGGCGCACAAAATTACACCCGAGTGAACTCACCTGGACAATATAGGTTAATAGCAGCACAGTGTCATGGACTTAATGCCAACCCACTGCCTCTGCCCTGTTTGAACCCCTTGGCACAATGTAGTGCACTGGTGGGCACATCCCTGGTATGGGTAGCAGTGCCTACCCAGGCATTGGGGGAGGTTTTGGGTGCAGCACCTCGCGTCAGTTAACTGTCTCCGTAAGTATTCTCTTTCTTTGGTGTTTTTCTGTGCTGTAACTAACAGACCTACTGTCCCTTGGAACCCTGTGTGGGCATTGGCGAAGGAGAGAAAAAAAGTTAAAACCCCCCAAAAAAACACTGTGTGAGTTGTTTCTTGTCCTGGATACCTGTTTTCACTCATCTTTTTTTGTAACAGATCACACTCTTTATTGACCCCACAGACAGGCTGTTCCTGTCTCTCATCACTGGCTGGTCTGAAAGCACCCAAGACCCGGAGCTGGCGGGCACCAACACCGCAGTATGGCATTGGAGGGAGGCCAAGCGGTGCGCCAGCTCTCAATGTGCACTATCCTCTGCCCACCCATTTGACCATTATGATGTCTCCACCTTTGACATTTGCATGCAGCCACTCTGACGCATGGGAAAACCCAACCTCATCAAGCCTCTATTGTTCACCTTCAGGCTTCAAGACCATTACGCCACATGGCTACAATGAATTCACAGCGACTCGCAACCCCAGAACATGTTATACCCCCCTCGCGTTTCTTGACCCCTTGACCTTGTCACCACGTTGCATGCACTCGATTTTTCCCTCTTCAGTGTGAGTGTATTATTGTCGGGTCTTATTACGCATGGTTCCTGAGGTGCACTGCATTGTTCTCATGTTCATACTTGTCTCTGTTCCTGGTGTCCTCTCTTGTCATTGCATGTACACTTTCATGTCTGTTTGGATGCATCCACGTTCATGCTCAATGTCTGGATATATTTATTTATTTATCAATCCACCCATGCTGAACCAAGTCAGACCTGGTGGACTTTTTTTTTTCCTACAGAGGGCTCTCCCAATAGGGGATACGTTAGCTATTGGGTGCTGCATACAACCCATGGGGTTCTTCCTAACTTGGGGCACGAGACACGGAGTTATGGTGTTTCTAAAAAATAAGAATAGACAGGCTTTCTGAGGTGCTATTTGATATGGCCATGGGTGTTTCATAGCTAAGGGTAAACATGTGAAATTAACTGGAGGGCCAGCGAGGCTGAAACAAGAGTCAAATCGGGTATGATGAGCAAATCGTGAACTGTAGTGCAAGCTGGCTATAACATCCAATGTCAGACGGGTGTGCATGGGAGGTTGTAATAGAACAAAATAAATCACCTTGCACCTAGGTTACTGAGACTTGTCCCAGTGATTGAAAACGACGAAGGGCCAGTGTGACATGTGTTTATTGAGATAGAAAGACTTCTGGACAGAAAGGAGGTCCATTGACAAGGATATTGGGTAGTCAGGAGGCAAGAGGTGGTACCCTGGTGCAAGGTGGCATGCCATCTGAAGCTGGGATAAGGGGATTACAGAACCGCAGCGCCAATTATTGCGCGTCAAGTGGCTCATGGTGTGTAGTGACATTGGCTGAGGTGCGCTGTCCAAAAAGGGAGTAAACCGTTCAATGTAGACCAGCTTGTGTGGATACAACTCCGAAAGATGGCGAGGAAGTTCAAAAATCACACCAACCTGGCCAGTGAGGGATCCTTGAAAAGAAAAATCAATGTTTGCCCATGGTGCCACGAGGCAAAGAAAACTCATGATGGACACCATGTACATTAGCAACATCCTTGTTAGGAGGGGAAAAAAGGACAACATTGAAACACATGCTACATATCTCACGCCCTTCATGGTCAACAGAGCTCAGCTTCGCTCATACCTGGTCGATTTGTGGGTCAAGGCTGGGGGGAAAAGGTAGTGGCCTGTGTTGTAGTTTGCATCGTGTCCATACCCTGAAAGCCGTGTGCTCTGAGAGTAGGAGCATTGTTCCTCAGGGCACCCTTGAGGTCAAAAAACAACAAAGAGCTGGAATCAAGTCAATTGCTGTGTGTTCAGTTATAAGGTCAGCTCCCTTTAGTTGTGCGAATGCTGGGCGCTTAGCGATTGAGACCAATGGAGCAGGACACCACATCTCCTGCTCATCACTCCCCTCTTCAATATCGTCCAGTTCCCCCTCAACCCCATATTCTATCTCCTCCTCCTCCTTGGCGTCATTGTTGGCCATATCAACAGGGTCGAATCTAGGGTCCAGTAACTGGCCTGTATCATGCAAGTACAAGCAGAGTAAGACCCACCACTCTTTGCACTGTAAGTATGTTGCCATTTGTTGGGTTGGATTGACATGGTTGCTGTCCCACCAAGGTATTTTCATGTAGTCAATATGCAGACGCTCAGTAGCCTCAGTGTTATACCCATCCAGCACTCCAAGTTCACGAATGCTGTGTACATAATGGCTAAGCATGTGGATTTTCAACATATTATTGAAGTGATCCTCATCCTTTACTAGCACCTCAATGTCTGGGTTGACAAAAACATCTTTGACGCCATGGAAAACCTCTAGATTGCCAGTCATAGTGTTGAGGTTGTCTTCTGATAGTTTGGGCAGGCTGGTGTGATACATAAAATTGAGAATGCTTTGAGCAGCGGTGACCACTTTGTTTGTGCACTCCAATAGCACAGGTAAGAATACACTTCCCAGAGCCTTCGACTTGGTTCCGGTCCACTGACTTAACAGTGAAGTGCCAGAATGAAAATGCTGTAGTTGCTGAAATCATGGCATGCCTTTCGTTCAGAAATCAACCTCCCCCTTCCCTAATATTGCTGTACACCACTTGACAAGATGGTCACTGAAAACTCCCTTATGCAGCTGGTGCAGGATGTCCGGGGTGATGCAATTTGATATATCCACAAAAGGTAGATCTGCCCAGAACGGGCGAGTAGCCTGAATTCCAAGTGTGTTGATAGTAGCTGAGCATCCCTCCCAGTGGGCCTCCAGCATGCCCAGAGTTGTATGTTGATCCCACAATTCATACTCCTTCAATATATCCGCTTGCTGATCCCAAGGCGCCCAACAGATGGGGCAATGGCCTTGTTGCATGCATGTAACCCTTTGCTGCTCTTCATAATCAGCAATATTGGTGGTGAGGATGGGGTGGATGTGTCAAACACCGCCGTCAGTGCAGAGCATATTGACACCGGTGCGAGAAGCAGCCTTGAGCGGCTCAAGGATCTTCTCCATACAGGTATGAAATAACTGCCACTTTCGCCGCCTCTGTTCCTCTAAGTTGGATATGTTTGACAGGTCGCTCACAGGTATGAAGCTGACAAGTACCGTTACCCATTCGCTCAGCTTCCTATGGAGGTTTTTGCTGATGTTTCCAATTGAAAGGTATACTGGCCAGGCTCTCTTGCTGCTGCTGAAGTTTGTCATCTGTGTCTTATCAGTCGAGAGTATTATTGGAGCAATAGTCACACATTTGCCCAGGAGGTTCTTTAATTCTTCAAATGTGAGTCTGAGTCTTTGAATGCCGGAAGAACTAACCTGCATACACCACCACCAGTTGGAGGCCCATGCCTTACCATACACGCACTTCCACCTTCACCAGGAGCGAGAGTTCCTGTGCCACTCTGGTGCAAATCGCATATGCTTGAGGTACCAGCAATTACTAATAATCCATCTCACCAATGCAATAATATCATGTCTCCATAAATCTAGGATATCCGTCCCTTGATCACCATCGACCTGAACCATCTATCATATCCAATCAGGGCTGTGAGGTAGGCTATCGATTTCACAATTTAACTCATCAACGCTATTCCTGTGCCAATCCTTGGTCTGTTTCCAATTAAAATCTGCACATATCTTGGACAGCTGTTACTCACATGGGGTAAGTGGAAATATTCCTCTTCTAGTTCTTGATTGATTGGGAGATTCACTAGCCAGTGCGCCTCTTGAAAGATGTTGGGTTCCGCTAGTTTTGTATCGTAGAGTGGTGGCAACTGCTCCTCTATAGGGTGAAATTCTGAGGCAACACCTGCTGTCAGATCAGGATGTGGCTCTGGGAAAAGTGATCAGCATGTGGGCTGTGTGTATGGATGCAGACCCCACCTCTAATAAAATTGAGTGATTTATCCATCCATATTTGGTTATGGGTGCTTATGGGAGGATTCAGCATATCTCTGTCCGGCTCCTCCTCGACCAATGGCCTTGGTGGCCAACCTAGCTTGCATGACTCGGTCCTCTCGACATCATCCACTTTTTTGCACATCTTTAGGTGAGCCCTCCACTGCATTATCGCACTGACATGAGGGCTGTATGCAGGGGCATGGACCCCACCTCTATTTATTCAAGGTGAGTAATTTCCTTGCCCATACTTAGTTCTGAATGCTTATGGGAGGATTCAGCATATCTTGGTCTGGCTCCTCCTTGACTGACGGCCTTGGTGGCCAACATGGCATCTCGCTTCTCTCAACATCATCCACCTTTTGTGCATTGTTGGACAGGCCCGCTGCTGGATTGTCGCAATGGATGCGATCGACTGTGGGATTTGGCAAAGCAATTGGGCTTGTTTGCTTTGACCAAGAGCAACGGCAAGTCCAGCGTTTAGGCTGAGGTTGTACCAATGTGAGTTTATTAAGATCCTTGACTCATTTTGCAGCACAGCATGGAGATTGAGCGAAATGACAGTTTAGCCCAGACCAGAGCATACACGAATTAGGGCAATATGGACACTTAATAGACCACCTCCGCTTTCCCATGATGTTCAGTGTTGAGCAGGACAGTGGGACAATGGGGGGAGGAAAGATGTGGTATGTCCAAATTTTCTTCTGACAATTGAGGCTTTGGTCTTACATACAGATTGTAGAGTGCCAGCGTTCTCTCGGAGATGTTAGCAAATGTTTCATAGTGCATTCAACTTGGCTAATGCGGGATATTGGTATATTGTATGCACAACTGGTAAGTTCTGATCGATTACACGTTCTTGGCTTGGGTGGTGATTGTTTGATTTTGCATGTTGTGTAGTCTAACTTCAAAGAACCCCCACTGACTTGGTGTGACTGCTTCTGTTATCAGGATCCCAGCTGCAGAGGTGCCAGTCTTGGGCATATGCAAGCTCATCATGGTTGAGGATCTCACAGTGGTGCTTGTTTGTTCCCACATCTGCTCAGTTCTGCTGCAACACAGCAACATTGGTGTTTGGTGTGGGGGTTGCCTCCACTCAATGGCTCTTCCAGCAGGATGTGCTGGTCCTGACAGCTTGCAAGTGCTTCCATTGCACTCAGCAGGGTCAAATACACCAACACCCACCCCAGACATGCTGGCAAGCACAAGCTACTCAGTGCTCTGGCTGCCATTGCTGTTGCCTGATGGCACCTACTTGCGGTCCATTTGCTGGTGCAGCATTGCAAGCAGCACAGCCACAATCTGCATGGTGGGTGTGGCTCAGGCTGTACTCTGCACAAGGACAGGCAGAAGTCATCCAGGCCTTTGGAAGCTCACCCATGGATCAGACACTGTCTCCTGGCCAGACTGCCACAAAACCTATCGTAAAAACTGTTTGACTGTTTGACCCACAGCTCAATGAATACTGGACCAAACAGGACCAAACAAGGAACCAACTGTAGCCAGGAGGCACTGCAATGGCTGATTGAATCCTCAGCTTATGTAAGCATATGGTCCTTGCTGTGTAAGGGTGTGATCAGTGTTCGCTGTTTTTTACAATATGTTTTGTGGCACACTGTAACAACGGGGAGAGCCACAGGGAAAGAGGCCTTGAAATTATAAAACAAGCTTCACCCTTCACTAGTGTTGTTATAGTTTGTGTATTTTCTGGAGTTTATGCTTAAGCACTGAAGGAGTGCCAATGTAGACACAGAGGTGCTTAAGTGAGGGATCAGGTTCCAGGTGTATGCACAAACCTGGGAAAGGATACTCTTAAGAGATTTACCAGTTGATGGAGGCAGTGATCTGTTGGAGTTATATGCTGTAAGGATCCTAAAACTAGTCACCTAGATAGCAGAAGACAGGGCCAGAAGGTCTTAGTATAGAGTCATGAGCCTTGTCAGAGGCGAACACGTCCTATACAGTGTGCCACAAAACCTATTGTAAAAAACTGCCCACACTGATCACAGCCTTACACAAGATGAACCATATACTTACATAAGCAGAGATCTTGGTCAGCAGCATCAGTGCTGCCTGGCTACAAGTTGTCACTTGTTTGATCTTGTTTGGTCCAGTATTCATTGAGCTGTGGGTCAGACAGCCAAACAGTTTGTATGATAGGTTTTGTGGCAGCATGGCCAGGAGACAGTGTGTGATCTGTGGGTGGGCTTCCAAGGGCTGGGATAACTTCCGCCTGTCTTTGGGCCAGGTACACCCTGGGCTACACCCACTGTGCAAATGGTGGCTGTGCTGCTTGCAATGCTGTGACAGCACATGGACTTCAAGTTTGTGCTGTCGGGAAACAGCAATGGCAGCCAGAGCACTAAGTAGCTTGTGCTGGCCAGCATGTTGGGGGTGTGTATAAGGGGTATTTGGACCTGCTGAGTGCAATGAAAGCACTTGCAGGCTGCCTGGACCACCACATCCTGCTGGAAGAGCCATTGAGTGGAGGCAACCCCCACACCAAAGAGGAATGATGCTGGGTTGGAGCAGAACTGAGCAGATGTGGGAGCAATTGAGCACTGCTGTGAGATGCTTAATCATGGTGTGCTTGCATATGCACA
>WSLM01000496.1:0-15947 GCA_019677335.1 Ceratobasidium sp. UAMH 11750 | reverse complement strand
GCTGTGTTTTCTCACTCTGCTCCTGGCATCTTTCTTCTGTGGCCACTGCATTTTCTCTCCGGGCACTCCACCTGTTTTCCCAATTGCTTTCACGCTTTCTCCTTCATTTCCTCCCGTCAATTCTACTCCGGCTCACCTACACTCCCACCCCACTTTTTCTCAATCTTGACCTTGCCAAACACACATCTGAAATACCATATATGTACATACGCAATACGCTAGTAATCAAACAGCTTTGGACACACGCCTTTGTCCTTATATGAGACCACCCGCTCACAAATCCATTTGGCCGAACCCATCATGAGAAGTCGGACAAATGCAATCGGGATGCCAAGTACATGCGCCGCAATGCTATAGAGAACCGAGAGCTACAAAAAGTACTGTGATTTTGTACAGGTTTCTTGAGTTTGGACATACGTACCACCCAAAAGGACCAGGCACAAACTTGGAAGTACGCATATTGAACAAAATGGCGAGCACCAAATTGCACCCAAATTGTGTATCAATCCTCCTCTGCCACAATAACCCCTTTCTTTGTTGACGGAATTTGGGCTGCTTGGAACGAGCTTCCTCCGGGGGGGTCTGATGATAGGACCAGCATGAATAGAACCGATGCTACGCCAATAAAAATCTACACAAGGGTTAGCGGTGGCAGCAGAGTGCAAATAACATCCCGACCTTCACGTCCCAGGATTGAAGAAATTGCGTGATCCGGTTCTGATCCATCGCAAGCGGCGCAGCAGTCCTTTTGTGAGCCTCGGTGGACATGACAAGTGCGTCGGCAAGAGTGATCCGGAAGGGTGCCTGATTTCCACTGGCACGCATCCATGTGGCTAGAGGACAAGAGATCTTAGAGAAAACCAAATGATTGCACGAGGAAACACTTACGCCGTACGATCCTGCCTTTACAGCTGAAACACTTAATCATAACTTCCCCATTCGGACCAGTCGAGCCGACAAAAATGTCATCGTTTCGAGGCTGTACCCAAATATCCGAAGTAAGAATAACGTGACGCTGGGAAACCTGGACTGGCATACCGTGATACAACGAATAAGGTGCCCATCTCCCTGATGAAGCCTCGGAACAGCGGCTCGGCTGGATTTTACAATCGGAATGTTGCCTATCGAGGTACCGCCAAGGACCAGATCCAAGGACGAATGCGCAACGGGAAGGATTGGATTATACGCCAGCGGAACTTGGAGAGGGAACTCCCTTGCGCTATCGAGGATAGGTCCGTTATCTCCCATCGCATAAGTCACGATGGATTGATCTAGGGTGGAAATGGACAGGGTTTGATGATCTGGTGAGAGGCGCGCTTGTCCACTTTGCGTAAAAAATCAATCCTTAATTGTAGCTTGTAGCAGAGGGAAAGAATGGAACCTACATTCGGCAGACACCCGAGTAGTGCTTTGGGTCAATACGCTGGGTTTCAGAGGAGGCACCATATCGTAGGATGCTAAGTCATAATCGAGTTGATGAGCTTAAGCAAATTAGTTGGATATGGGTACTCACCTCCACCCCTCTTCGGCATACCCAATAAAAAGTTTGCGCTCGCTTCTACCAAAAAAGAGGAGAGCGTTGACCAATCCAGCTCGCTCATGACAGGGCTCCAGGACGTCATCAATTTTAGTCCAGTCGTGGCCCGGAAGAGTTTGAGCGTAGATTGAAACCCGCGTGCCATGTCCGATAGCAAGAATACCGTGAAGGCCAGAGGAATCAAACGCAATCGAACGTATCTGATTGGCCAGCGGCCCGATGATTGGGTACATGGAAATTGGGTGAAGCGCCTAGTATATCGAGTATGCGTTAGCCGTAATTGAATGATAATGATTACAAGACACGACTGACATTACGTGGATTAAGTATGGCCTCGTACACAACCCCATTGGAACACCCAAGGAAGAAGGATGAGGCTGTTCGCCAGAGGACACAGAGCGCGAACATGTGAGATTCGAAATCAAGAATGCCAACAGGCAAACCCATGCCGATGTCGACGAAGAGTATAGTGCCGTCTTCTGAGGCGGACACAATCCAGGGCCCGGATGTCGATACCTCGATACACGTGAGGTGCGGGGACTGTTGGTTTGAAATTGTCCAACTCTCTCCGAATGATATCATTGGTGAGATAAAGCTAGAGATGATAGAAGCAGCAGAGGAGGTCATTTTGAGGTATTGGATAGACGTAGAGCGTGGGGAGTAGTTGCGTTGGCACCCCCGCGGCCCATATATCAACCATCGACATAATGGGAACCCAATTCGGAAGGCTGCTGGCAGCAATTCTTATTACGGAACCGGACTTATTTTACACACTCAGCCAAGACGACAATCAATTCTTTTCCCAGCAGGGGGCGTTCCTACCCATCTGTTCCTTCAACGTATATCCTGCGTACACGGGATGCTGGCGCCCCGGATTGTAGAGCTCCCACTGCCCACCATCCTTAGTCCCGACTTGGACCCAATAGTGAAACGGGTCACCAGGGGCTAGCGACGGGGAGAAATGAATGTCACCGAGGGCATGGTGGTTGGGACTTTGGCGGTTGATACCATCGGCGGAGTATGTCCACAAGGGGCCCAAGCTTCGATCGTAATTAGCTGGCTTTGTTGGTAAGAACTTGATCGTTCCTTGGCTAGTTCCGCTGAAAAATCATGTATAATGTTATATGGTATTGCTATAAGGGACAACGGACGTACGTACCTCCACTTATTTAAGGGATTGGTTGCCTTGGCAGGTTGTTTGCGCTTGCTGTGTGGTGTCTATAAGTATGTTTTTGAGGTTAATCATAGTAGGGCTCTTACGGGGCACGCTCGCTTGCAGACGAAAGGTCTGACATCTCATTTCCTGATTCGGCCTCAGAGTTACGTTGCGTTTTGGGTTTGCTGCAACGGAGAAGGTTAATAGATTGCACCGTTGTGTTAACATGCTTGAACACTCACGGTTTATGCTTCCTCGAACCGGTAGCTCCCCCACTGTTATTCTTGCGGCGCTTTGAGACTTGAGGCTCGTTGTCGGACTCGTTTGTTTCTGCAACCCATCTAGTTGCATGCCAGCAGAATATAGAACGAAACAAGAAGATACGTAAAAGCAAAGGTACTAACTTGCGTGCTGATGGCTTCTTCACATTCTTTGGCACTTGGTTGGCCTTGTGCTTTGAGCGCTTTCCCTTGGACCTGGAAGAATATTAGTTTAGGCTACGAAGTAAGCTCAAGTATTTACTTAGACTCCGTCGCTGCATCGTCAATGTACTTTGATTTGCGCCGAGGAGATGACTCTTCATCACCACTAATGACGTGAGTTCAATTAATATATAAGAGCAGGGCGATCATGGGAAGCTCACGATGTGTTTGGGACTGAGCCGTCTATGTTGAACTCTCCGTCGTTCGGCGGCTCATCACATGCAGCGCTGCCATCGAAATGGATATAAACAACAAGCATCCAGCGAACATAGGTAAACTTACTCGTCTGTGTGAGATGCCCTTTCTTTGTGAGCAGCCAATAATTCCGCATAACGGCCGTTTGACGTCGACATCGACTCGGAGGCGTGACGAACCCATTCCGCCGTGGAAGCCGGCGTCAACCTGGTAACGGGAGTCTCAACGCTGGCTCGGAGGTAAAGGATATGGCACTTACGATGGAGGGGGGTGACGACGGAGTAGCTCATTAATTATATCGAGCTCCGAGTGAGTACGAGTACTGCCGGTCACAGAGCCTGGCCCAGCGACGGAGGGAGTATAGCGAGTGCTGTGGAAAGCGCGTTGTTGAGCGAACAGAGGACCAAAGACCACAAGGATTCACCTTGTTGCCGGAGAACTGCTCGCCCACGCATGGTGAGCCTCGACCCCAAACGCGGCGGGGAGTGAGCCGGGAGTTGCATAGCGCACTGGCGAGCTCAATGAGTTCTGCGGCCGCACTTTCTCTGATCCTTGAGTATGGAAGCGGTGAAGCATCGTAGGAGGAGGGAGGTGCCACGGTCTCGACGTGTGCTCGCCCGCCACCAATTTAACGACACAAGGACGGATCGCACAAAGAAATTCCCAAAAAGCCGATCTACCGATCTACATCGTGTTCAGGAAAAGCGGATTGGAAAAGCTCCAAGAGTTTCCGGAGCATAGCGTGTTCATAGTAATATACTGTAAGCCGCAGGTCGAGTGAAGTGGTAAAATATGACCTTGGCCGGTCAGTCTTACTGTAACACACATGATCATCGGACATTTGAATTTACATATTACAACTTTACAAGTTACAAGTTTCGTCAGTCACTACATCTTCAAGATCTCGTCCGGGAAAGTGAATTTATAGTCGTATGGTATGAACTTAAAGTAACTCTTCTGAGCCTCGGTGAGTCGGTTGTACCAAACGCGGTTCACGCAGTTGATAGGCAAGCCTTTGATTCTAAAGTCTCGAGTGCTCGGCTCGTTCGTTCGCACGCGTGTGCGACCTTTACTGCCTCTGTGACCTGGCCCCTTTTCCAAGACCTCGTACGCCTCATCCAATTTCCTGATGAACGTTGTATTTCATTTTGGGCATACTATGAAATACAGAATATACTCACTGTTTAAGCTCGCGGACCGAGGAGGAGAGTTGTTTGATACGCTTCACCTTGTAGACGCGCGGGTTTTCGGGGTCTTCTTCGTCCGAGCTCGTGCCTTCAATCCCAAGCTCGAGGAAAAGAGTGCGGTGCGTCTTGAGCGCAGGAACAGAGTCTATGACGTACATACGATTCTCCCAAGTCTAGCCAACACATAGTCAATAAAGAAACTACGAGATTCATAGACGCTCACCGTGTGCATTCTACGATTTGCACTAGATGCAAGATGTCGCTTGCGTTCAGATTCGTCCTCAGGGGGGAGTTGTTCACGCCTGTACCGCCGAATCAAGTACTTCGCATGTCCAGAGACCATTTGGAAGAGATCATCCCAATTGTCTCCCGTGAAGATCGATGGCCACTCGGTGACCATCAAATCGGTGATTAAATGACACGCAGCTCGATTAAACTCACTGCGGTGCGATTCGTCCCACTTCAAGTAGAAATTGTCGATTGTGGGGGCCTCGACGTCGATTGTTGGCCCAGGAGGAAGATGCTCTTTGGGCGACCCCAGACCCAATGCTCTCAAAAAGCAACTACGGATATATACCTATTTAAAATTGGTGTATAAGCAAGCATGCAACGTGAGTAAGAAACCCCACCAAGACTGCAGTCCTTGCAGGCTCCCGAGTTCGAGCACCTGCCGGGCGGTTGTCGTCAATAGTCTGGTCCCAGACCGGCGGATTTGCGCGGCGCTTTGACTGATATGGTTTCGGTACGGGAATACGCTCTCCAGTCGGTGGTGGGTTTGCTGGTGCCGGCTGGGGGGGTTTCGTAAGGATTTCGTCGACTCTTTTGACTAAAGCTTCTAATAGTGTCAATATATGAACCTAAAAACCATCAGTACTATCGTTATATTATGGTAGTTGTACCCCACGATTGTCTGGTCGGATGGCGCGTGCGGATCTTCATACACCGAAACAATGGTCTCGGCATCGCTCATACAATCGTCTTCCGCAGTCCTGTCACCAGTGCGGGGATCAACACCATGCCGTCCCCCGCGCTCATTGGCTAACATCCTTAGTCAGGCCAACTTGCTTATAATCGCGGAAACAATTGACTGACCGCGTGGATTTTTCTGAGGGCGGTTCGATGATGTACTTTTTCTAGCGTTTGGGCCATGATTTTGCTGGCGGGACGAACCAGCAGCTGCGAATAGATTTGGAGGAGGATTCCCAGAAGGATGCGAAGGGGAACTGGGACCACGGCTTGGCGAAGGATTGGGAGTTAGATCAGGCGCTGGACTAGATGCGCGATTGGGGGTGGAGTTGGGGGTGGAGTTGGACCCAGGACTAGGGGGCGGGTCAACGGGATGACCAGGAGGTGGGTCGGCGGGCAGGTCGGCGGGCTGATTCGGAGGAGGGTTGGTGGGTTGGACAAGAGGCTGATTGGCAGGGGGTGCAGGCGAAGCAACTTGCGTTTGGATATTGGGCTGCAAATTACCTGAGGCAGAAGAAGCCTTGTTTAGGCGTTGCGTGCGTGCGTGGTTTTCCGCGCCTCCGATATCGTGTATGTCGCGCTGCCGTTTACCTACAACCTATATACCCTTAGAACTTATAAATGTAATATAGCAAAGAGTACGACTTACTGGGGTTACTGGGATATTCGGCGCCTGAGGTGCGTTTGTTGTACTCTGAACAATCTGCGTCCCGGAGCCTTCGCCTTGTACATTCTGTACTTCGTTTGGGAAGCTCCGTGAGATTGAATGACGCCCAGCAACTGTAGTGACATCAGCCCCCAGAACCCCTGCTAACCGTCGCAGGGCTGCAAGCTGTGAAATATTGTTGAGCAAGATAACACTAGGCACACACAATTTGACTCTTACATGGTGGGCGTAAGGCTGAGTCCTGTTCTTTTTAGAAATACGGTGACGTTCACCAGGAGTCTTCGCCTCCTCACTCATGATGATTCGGATGACTCGGGGGGTGGTTCGAGTGAGGATTTGTGCTCAGGGAGGTGGTGGAGTGCGCAGTGGACAGGAGCCAGTTATAAAACACTAAGAATGGCTCATTTTTAGAACAAAGGACAGCGGAAAACATCAAACCTAGCCACACGCCTGTGGAGTAGAGTTCAAGTGAGGGGGAGGCCCAAATTTGTGCCAACCAGGATTCCCGATAGCCACCAGCGTCGTCAGAGGTATTGGAGCGCTCACCGCGTACGCAGGCAAGTTATATCACGTGCAACCTAGATAGTCGGACAACACTAACTAGATACCCCTTGATTCCCTGTTTATACGAAGAGGCTCCACGCCGACAACTGCACCTGAAGGCGTTTGCACCCCCCAACTTCCCATCGGGGTCATTCCGGACCGCAGTACCCTATTGTTGCACGCAGCATATACAATTTTTTGTCCAGAAAGCTTTATCACATGGCGCCGTTGTGCCTCATGCCCCTCATGATCGTGTAGCTCGTTAAAGATATATTTCATAGAAACAAGCTATGTCATTCAAGCGCAGTTGTATTATGAACGATCATATTGATGTAGGCATATTGGGCATATTAGAATTATCTGTCGCGGTGCTAAGTGCTAATTATTTAATCAATCAATCTACCGCAACCTAGTCCCATCCTTCGTACTGCTGCGCTTCGTTTTCATAGGCTTCGGAACCTTCGTATTCCCCGTCGACTTGGGACTCCTCATCACTTTGGGATCCCTCACCTTCAGATCCCCCGATCCCAGATCCCTCGACTTCGGATCCCCCGTTTACTTCACCGTCGTTATCGGTTTGGGGGCTACCGGCAACTTGAGATTGGACATCAACTTCATCCTCATCGGAGAAGAAACGGTCTTCGAGTCTTAATACGCCGTTTTAGCAAGACAACGCAACAATGGGATAAAAAATACTTACGGAGGACAGAGAACTTGACCCGCTTGGTATACCCACTGCAGCGCTTGGTTATGATGGTGCTGGAAATAATAGTTCGGGGCGAGAGGGTGGAGGGTGCCGACCTCGAGATCCACCCAGTACCGAGAAGCAGGGTTTCCAGGTGCTTGACAATACACCATATACGCAAAGCGATCTCCCGACTTTGCAATAGTGACGTCAACGTCGCCGATCACACGAACGAGACCAGGAGGTGTGACTCGACCAGGTGGTAGGAAGACCCAACGGTTATAAGTGGCCCCGGGGATCGGAGGTGAGTACGTCAATCGACCGGACTCCCACTCGTCGCTGTACAATCAAAAATCAGTAATTCCACATGACGTCAGGTAAGTATTGCATACCGGAAGTGGTACGTCCGAACTTGGTCCAGGGGAGGCGGATTAGACCTAAGGTGGTTGAACGTTCAGGATATAGAAGAATAAGATAAGAGAGGCCGGCACGTATGGTTCGCTGGCAACCAGGCTGGCTCCCCGTCCATCACCCTTGTTACGGCCCAACCACTCTTGGCATTTCGGTCTATAAAGCGCATTATTGAGAATATTGGCGGGTATCAAAGATACAACTCACTCGACATGTGAATTATTCGTCTCACTTTCACTTGACCCCCGTTCATCTTGAGTGATAGCGCTACAAGTTGTGTTATCATTAGAGTCCTGCAACAGAATACAAAATACTTGCCTAAGAGCCGAGCTATGAGCATCACAGAGCCCGAAAGGCTGGAAACAGCAAAGCAAGTGAGGCGTCTCTTTGTCGCAACCGCCCGGGCAGGTAGCGGCAGGAGGTGCTGCATCCTTAGCGCTAGTTAGATTATACGTCAGAGCCAGTCTAGTAAAGCCAGGACAAGATTACGTACCTTGAGGGCTGAGTCGAAGCGGCCGTTGGACGTTGATCATTGGTCCCCTCATCAGAAATAGTTTCTACGGTCGCCGGAGGAATCCCGGGCAACGCCAAACGTTCCGTTGAAGGCCCCGGTTCCGCCAAAGTTGAGCGTGGCATAAATCCGATACGAGTCAGATTGTAAGTCGTAACAGTCGACCCGACGGACACAGTAAGCGTCCCAATTGGGGCGCGTGGACGTGGCGAAACAAATGCGAAGCTTGAGATGCGGGAAGCAAGTCGACTCAGAGCACGTATAGGAGAAACGAAAGGCGAGAGGGGAGTGAACCGACCGTTGGTGAATGATGGCGAACGGCGATGAACAGACATGATTCGAGAGTGGGAAGTTAACTCGAGAGAGGGCAGCTAGCGGTAGCTTTGCTTTCATCGCACTCCAGGTCGGGGGTTAAGACTTAACGAACAACAAAGACTGGGAAATGCGTCCGGCCGCTCCATTCCGACAATCCTCGACGACAAGGACCAGGGGCAAGACGTCGGTGGAGGGATCTGCAACTAGCGCCCAGCGAAAAGAATCAATCTCCGCCTGAGCAGCTTCCCGAGGCCGGTTCCCAAGGCCAGTTGCCGGAAAAGAGGTTCCATCGCGGCGATGGCGCAGGATAGCACGCGATGGCACGTGATAGTAGAGGATCGCGTGGATGGAACAGGATCACAATTAGTGCTCGAACCCTTCAAGACTGGGCGGCTATGGCCGGAACTCAAAAATGCCTCGAAATGGCTCAGCGGGTCACAGCACTGCTGCAACGTTGGCATGGAGCGACGCTCCAAATACGGGCTCTCTTTGTTTTGGCGCTCCAGACTCTCAATTATTCTTGTGATGCGCGTGTTCGGTTCGCCTCACCATCCCGACGCTTCGCCTCAGCCTCTTGCCTGCACTCTGCGCGCCATGATATCAATGGCGGCCGCTGAAGTCCTCACCCCCTGAGCCATCCTCGGTACTACTCGTGATGTCTTCTGCAACCGAGAATAACAACTTTAAGCAACTTTTTGCTCTCCGCGGCCCTCAGGTCGGCTTTTCTACTGGTTTCTCGCTCTCTCCGAACGGCTCTAGTATCATCAGCGCCACTAGCCACAGTCTCACCCTTATCGATGCTCGAGCCGGGGCAGTTCGATCTATCACCCATACCGGCGATGGGGATGATATAACCGCCACTACTTGGCTTAGTGACACAAAGTGCATCTTCAGCTGCAAGAGCGGGCACGTTTATACAATTAGTTTTGGTGCCCCCAGCCTAGTGAGCTCTCTTTACGTTCGAAGTTCATAATGTTTACAACCGGCCAGTTTTCCGCGCCGACCACTTCAATCTCATATGTTTTCCAAGACCTCAATAAATCAGTGCGGGTGTTACAGTACATCGCACTTCAAAAGTCTTTGGTTATGGGCTATGAAGATGGCGTATCAATTTGGCAGTGCACTCCGTCTAAATGGATGCTTGTTGATTGTATCTCTAATCCCTGCCCCGATCTCCCTGGAGTCCGCACAATTACCGCTTTTGGCCGTATGAAGGAAAAATTATTTATTGCTGGGGGGTTTGGTCATATGTGAGTCCCCTGTTGCACTTATTTATCTCACACAAGTCTTATCATACGATAGAATCTGGAATGGCGTTGGTGAGGCTAAGTTTTTTATCAACGATCGCCGTGTGTGTCAAATGTAAGCGCGCTTTAATTTTCGTAGCCTGTTCAAATTTTAAGCTTCCGTTAGCGGCTGCTCGTCGCTTTCGCCGGACGGAAAGTTCTTGGCCGTGTCGACACTGGACCAGCATGTTCATGTGTGGCCCCTAACCCCGAGTGGCTTGCTTTTCGGCACTGGAAATACCTATCACCTCGAAACAGAGCACGATTATTTCAAGACGAGCCCCAATGTGCCGATTACCATGCTTACGTCCAACCGCGTAGTATCGGGGTCACCAGTAGGGCAAATCTCACTTCATAAGTCTAACGGCGATTCTATATCCGATTTCTACTTCGGTGGGTACTTCTAATTTATTTGCAATATGGCTTGCCATGAATCCAATCCGTATTTCAGAACACAATATCTCGGTCACAGGATTATTGGTAGCTCGTTTCTATACTTGTTTCCCGCGGTACTGACTAAGATAATAGAGTTACGAAGACCGGCTGTATGCAGCTTTTATGGGCCCCGGCGGTTGTGTCATTATCGTAGGCTATTCAGACAAGCGAGGGGAGCAGCGAGCATTTAATAGTATGTCGTAGTGACACCAGCCATGTATTCTTCTTGACAACTGTTTGATAGAACTTCGCGACACTCATAAATCTGCCACACCCCCGACATCAACCAGTATCGATATTGCACGTATTCCCAAGCAGTCACTGCATGGTCCGCCGCGCCAGACCGGACGTAAGGGGTTTGACCCTCAACTGTCGAACTATCGAAAAACATGGGTCGGCGCAGTACGTCTTCTCCTTCAAACAACATTTTTAAACTAATAAGCGAGCGCATGGGTTAGACCGTCGGTCTCGTTATACTAATCATGCTGTATCTGCTCGACATTGTTGCTGAATCGGCCGGGAAAACGATTCACTTGTGGACCAGTAACTTTGACTTCGAGGCCTGGCTCAACAAAACCGTGTTCTCCAGCGTCGGACAAGTTAATTTTGCAGGGGTTTTCAATTTCACGAAGCCTGTTTGATTCTACATCTGTTGAGAAATAGGATATGGTACCCGGTGTTAGGCTGGTCGTAAATGTTTCTATTATTTTAGTATGAGAGACCGTTCTGCCAATGTGCATTCAGAACTGGGATGGCGTACCAAATCAAGAGATACCACCACAATGCATGGGGCCGTGAGATTGCGGCCGGTATCCTGATATGCGCATGTCGATATATGACAAATAATATCCTTTGGTTGGATAACAATCAGCGGTCCATCAACAGGCTCGTTGTAGAACATTCCGGCAATCTGGGCGCCTCGAGCTCCAATAAGCGTGTTGTGTCGGTATACATCATACTGGGAATCTGGTCCAGCAAGTGCTTTGAACGGGCGGACAAGCAAGGCAAGCTGAGGCGAATCGCTGGAACCAGTGTTCTCGGTTTGTAGAAGAATGGTTTTGATGCGGCCGGCAGTTTTTTCGCGAGTGTTGTGAGCTTCGAAAAGAATTTGACTATTTCCAAGCGAGGCAGACTCGGGCTGATATACTAGGTGTCCGTCTTGGATTTTTGAACATACAAACTGGCGCTGGGTAGGTTCATATATGCAACGTTCGTGGCAGAATACTTGAAGCGAGCTGAATATATTGCTGCTTAGTACGCTTGGTTTCGAGGGGTGCGTAACGATCCAGCCTTTTGCATACATCCCCGAATTGCTTGGGTGCTTGACATCAAGTAATTCCTGTACTATCTCGCCGACTTGACCGAGCGCAGTAAGGATCTCCGGCTGCTGCAATAAGGCAGTAAGGTTTGATGCCGACACGAACTCCCTGTGCAGTGTGTATTCTAGTTCTCCTACGGCCGAAATTAGTCGAAATTTATCTGAAAACATACTGGTTCCCACGTACCGAATTTCCAGTTGGTGGGAATGTCTTGAATCATCCCAATGAACATTTCGCATGGATTCTCATTGAATCGTGTGGCTGGACCCAGGCTCTGAAGAAACTTAGGTATGTGAAGTCCCAGATGCTGTGTTGGTATAATGGTGCAGTGGGGATATAGCTCCTTGAGACGGCGGAGATACTGAGAGTAGTGATGTGAGAAAAGGCTAATGTCGTGCGCAGATATAGTTTGTAGAGCGAGAACACGGATAGATAGCATCAGGTGGAGGAAATGCTCTAGTCGTTCGGCGAATGCGGTTTCGGCGCTACTCCATAGTCGAACAAGTGTGATGGTAAGCGACACAAGTGCCAGCGACTTATATTCCTCAGCTCCAATCTTTCCATGACTGATGGTTCCAAAGTTCTTGGGAGGCGCCTTCATCCAGCTTGGATTTATTGTGTTGTTCATATCCTGTTGTATTTCGGCCATAATTTCTTTCCCTAGAATAGCGACACTTGTATCAGCTTTTGAGCCTGCGACATGAGCTTGATCTTCTTTTGATGGTCTCTAAACTCGGGTTGAATGTTCAAGTGGATACCAAGGTTGTAGTTGGACTTACATAGTAGTCAATTAAGCGCCCTGCAAGCTCCACCTGGGTCCCGTTGGAAGGTAGGTTGAACTTTATGCAAAGATATTGTAGGTCGCCAACATGGGAGTGTCTAACGAGGTAGTTCGCGTCACTGGCTTTGCTGAGATAGTATTCAGCTTTTGCGACGGTCACACGATTGAATTGGGGCCAGTCCACTGGAAGCGAGTTTAACAACACTCCGGATGCATTGATTTTATGGCTTTGGATGCGCTACGACCATAATGAGTAACACAACACGCATATACGGACATGTATTTAGGACGCTCACCCATTGCTCAAGGTCTGCGAGCATTCGCCTCGATGGCAAGCCAGCGTTGAATATGCCTCGCGTTCGACATAGGTGTCGCAACACCCCTTCCATAAGTTTACTCTTCCTGAGTTCGTCGGATGTACAATACTCCATTGCTGCCTCACCCCATTCCAATTCCAGCTGAGTAACAGGTTTCGAAGCTTTGGGTCCGGACGGGATACCGCTTGAAGCTGTCCAGCTCCATCCCATATTCTCCCGCAGCTGTTTTTCCAGTATGTTTTTCGTCCAGTGCATCGGGGCGATAGTGGCAGTTGCAAAAATGTCGGCAAACGGAAAACATAGCCATTCAGAATACCGGGCCCCATTCTTTTTCCAGAGGGCATCTCGCTCAGAAGCACTCGAAGCATTTAGCCATGCTTGAACGTGCTGGATATGGTCCCACATGTTGCGGGCGGGGAAGATCTGGGTAAATTGATCGATCTGGTCCTGTGGAATCAGGCAAGCCGAGCAAAGGATGCTATGTGTCGGTGATCCCAGCCCGTTCCAGCTCCGTGAGGCACCCAGGTCCATACTTTCTGTAACGACAGCCGATCGAACGTGCCGACCATTCTGGAATTTGTGTGTCCGAGCTATCCAAACGCCAGGGTTATAATGCTCTTTCATGTTTTGAGCAACAGGGCGCATGAACCGGTTGATTTGATCATGTGGAGGTAAAGCCGGCCCTGGGATGACCGCTGCGGTGTAGATATTCTCGCGATTATATCGTATCTGGTGGGGGAGATTGAGACAGACCATCATAATTATACCAACGCTTTTCTGTTTTCCAGCCATCTTGTTGGTGAAAGGATTGAAAAAATCGTGGTACACTAGAAAGGCGAGGCGAAGGTCCCCAACCGGAGCATCGAAGAAAGACTTTTCGCTAGGTCCAGGAAACTGATTGAGCATTGCCGCACCCCAAAAATCTGTACAATCTTGCTGAGGTACGGGCCGTGTCTTTTCTAGAAGATCTTCGATTCCAGGGCGATTGAGGAAGCGGGCAAGCCAAACCTCAAAGAGCTGGTGACTAAATCGGCGGCGAGGTTTTCTCCAAGAACCTCTACCCCGATGTTTCCCTTGAAGAAGGCGAGCTCTGCATAGTTTGCGGTCGGTGTCGATCGCACCGCACCGCTCGGGTATCTCTAGACTTTCCGCATATAGAGTAGAACAGGTAGGGCAGACGGCATAGAATATAAGGTCCGCCTGTAGGCCAAGGCGGTGCAAGCAAGTCTCGATAGTCATAGGAATCTTGTCGATGTTATCAGTGAGAAAGGTTTGCTCCCGTGATTGTTGCATCTGAGCTACAAGGCGGAGAAGGCCACGGATCGCCTTTAAGATAAAATTACAGTTGTCGCGGGAAAGATTCATGAAACAGTGTACGGTTGTGGCAATGATTATTGCTGCGGTTGCAACCGGAGCTATTCTATATCCTGGGGACGAAGCGGACGCTATTTCACGGAAGTGGAAGAGTATGTAGCCCGTAGTTAACACCAAAGAACCAAATAAACTCACGAAAATCGAACCAACGGCCCCCGGTACTTGTGCGTGCCTTGCACATTGATGCTTGAGAGCGCAATGACTCATTGGCTGCAGCCAGGAGATTGTTTAACTCTGAATCGATCTCGGCCTCTAGGCTCTCGCACCGAGCGACTAGACTACCAGCAACTTGTTGCGCTTCCGCTAATATATCCTGTATATCGTGTGCTAGAGATCGCAGCGATTCAATTGTTGAGCTAAAGCGCCTTGCAGGAGCATGTCCGGGCTCCAGCATATCTAGGAATTGTTCTGTCGATGGTATGGTAGAAGGATACGGGACCTTGGCCGCTTGGGTGGATAATACAAGCTCGGCGACGTTGAAACTAGAGGCTGAAATGTTGCATAGACGCTCAGCGACAGAATCAAGCTCTTCCGACAAGAGAGCGGGGATCGACTTGTCACCACTAGGTTCCCCAAGATCCAAGTTTAAACCAGATGACTCTATCGGTATGTCTGCATTAGGGATAGCCAGGTTAGGAACCTCGGAGTTATTGAAGATTTTCCTGAGCAGGGACAAACGGATAGTACTCATAGGTGACTGTGTCGAGCTGACGAGTCCCTTAGCGCGCAATACTGGAAAGGGTAATCAACTAATATGACTAATCGAACAAGTTCTCTTTGTCCCAGCGTCCACCACCCTATAAATGTCCGCCCAGCTGGTACGTGCTATCATTTGCGATACGCTTCCTCCTCACAGCTCTACACCCATGAATACGTCCATTCCAGTGTCTCTGCCCGCAGCTTTTGGAGTACATGCTGTGTTTGACTGGTCAGCTCGCGCCGGACCTTTGCCTAGGAATCCGCCGTGAGTAGCTTAACAATATGTATCAACGAGCTCACCTCTCAGCTTAATTCTTAGCAGCGGTGTTAGTCGGTCCGAGTCGCCCGTCGCTCGTTCTCCGCGGGCCATCGTACTTGACGCGACCAAGTGAGTTCTGACGAGGAGTGGCTTCACTCCAGTGCTTCCGTATTGACACATCTCCACAGTAGCCCTAGATCAGCTCAGCCCGCTGCGTGCCTCAGCCCCCGAACAAACCGGTTTAACTTCAAACAGACATCTGGGACCGTGACGTACGTTTCGAAGGTCGATAACTTTCGGGTAGTTACTGTCTGGTCTCGTTCTGCCAATGGGCCAGTGGATGAATCCTTGCACATACGGAGCGTAGGGGATATTCACTTTTCGCCGTGTCGGGAATCGCACCATTACGACTATTGGGTCTGTATGGACCGGCTAGTACCCGCAACCGGCCTAATTGAGCGTGGTTGGGCACCTTTCCTGCCTGGGCGCCCTCACCCCCTTTTCCCGGATCGTGTTCTACAGTCGGTGTACCGAAATCATCCACCACGCTGGGTGTTACGTCGATCCTACTGTCCAGATTACCATGATCACGTGTGATAGTTGTATTAGTCATATTTGTTGCGACCTGTTCTGATCTGGGGTTTCAGGCTCAAGGAGTGGTCGTTCTGTTCTGTTACTGCCTCTACGAGGTGATGAAGGTTGTTTGTATGCTAAAGTCTATATCTGTATTCGCGTATCTAAGTAGGGTACAAGTCACTGTGGTAGACGAGATAAAGCAAGATGGGGCTCCATCTTGCCTCCGCTATTCCTTATATACATGAG
>WSLM01000495.1:0-15959 GCA_019677335.1 Ceratobasidium sp. UAMH 11750 | reverse complement strand
CACATTAGAGATCTTGGTCTACCTGAAGAGTAATCCTAAGTAGTCCTTGTCTCAAGATACCTTTTTGAGACATGTCATTACTCCTTATGGTATTTGCTCATAGCCCCTGAGTCACATGACCAAAGGATTGAACTTTTTCTCTAGCCATTAGAATGCCTTGGGATGTCGCCACAAATGGTCAGAGTACCTCCTAATATAGTGATGAGTGCTTAGGGGTCAAGTGCTGAGCCGGGGGAAGTGTGATGCTAAGGGGAGATAGGGGTATATCCATATCTCAACTGTTTCCTTATCAATTTGGCTCAGGAAAAATACTAAAATATATAGAAAAATTCCCTTATCTTATCTAAGCCAATATCTAACCTAAGTTAGGTTCAGATAGGTCAGAATATAGTCAAAGTCTTAGTGAAGACATTGAATCTTAGGATGTATGCGTTACATAACACAACACATAGTGCTGAAACATCTATCACAGACCACCTCCCTTGCCACTCAGGCTTCAAAGTTGACAAGGCAAGCCCATGGCTGGCAAAGTGCCTCATGTTGGTGGAGGTCAGGGTAGACAGGGAGTAAGCCTCAGCAACATCCCATGTCACCATACTAAACTCATTTGCACACTTGTGCAACCAGGGCCTTAGTGGATGAGTCAAAGTAGTGTGTATGACAAACAACTGTTAGAGACAACATTACACTGACCCACATGCTACACAGAGTGTCATTAACAAAGACAATAGCCAAGGATCCATGTATATCGTGTGTATTAGTATGAATTTGTGTTGGATCATACATTGAATCCTGTCATGTTTTTCACTGAATATGGATTGAAGTTTATGTGAACCATTGAATATCAGTGAACTGAATTCTGGCCACATTCAGATTGGTTATCCTAGGGAAATTTCAAGTGGATTCAGGCTAGAATCTGTGTGCAGATTTCAGGCATGTTTAGGCTGAAATCCCCTCACATGTGACTAGGCCATCTCTTGAGTGAAGATAACCTGAAATTTAGCAAGCCCACTTTGGCTACATTTGACTCAAAAAATGACCACTTGCTACAACCTGTATGTTGGCTCAAACAGTGTGAATTTTGGGTATCTAAACCAACCAAATGTTTGGATCAAAGTGACCTTAACTTTGTATCTACAATATCAGCCCAACTTGATCTGTTTTTTACATCATTTGAATCCCATAAATGGCCAAATTGAACACAATGATTGGGTCAGATTGGGCTGCAATGGGAAATTTGGCTGATGCCAAAGTGGGAACTTGGATGCCAAATTTTGTCTCAACTGCTTGGTATGTTTTTGCCTCACTTGCCTATGACATCGGCAGAAATGCTCACCTGAGTCAGGGCAAAACACCCACCCAAAATCCAATTGATCTGGTTCCCACAGTGTTTCCATTGTTGGCATGAGTTCAATGTGGATTTGTGCCACTGCAATCTGGCAAGTTTCTAATGATATCCAAGGTGTTGTCGGCAGGAGCAACGGCAAAGGCATGCACCTTGCACCTTGAAGGGAATCCTGGCCTGTGCTTGGTGAGGTTGTGGCAGTGCATTCCACCGTGACAATAGAACATTGTTGGCGCTGTGGGTGGGAGCATGGGCAAAGGCGTATGTGTTGCACCATTGATGTCTGGTTATCCCCAAGAATGACAAGGTTGGCCACTTAGTTGACATGCCATAATGGGCACCCAGCATTGACATTGTGCTCTGGGTGTTGCATGTGGGAGTGATGGCAAAGACATGCACTTTGCACCTTGAGGGAACTGCAGACAATGCTGGATAAGATAGTGGAGGGCTGGAATGACAGAAAGAGGCAGCTCATGGGTATATATACACTGACAGGGTCGTCAACCCTGACTGAGCACGTGATGACAGGGCAGACAGATTTGCTACCATGATTAGAGAGCTGCTAGTCATAAAAAATGAACCTGACCCTTACCAGGCAACTAACTCAAATAACGAGCTGCCTTGGCACCTTGCTACTGTTTACTCGCCAGTATGACACCAACACAACATTGCAGACAGACCTGGTGTACCTCAACAGTGTGGATATGATTGACAAAATGGGCTGGCGCAAAGTTGTCATTGACCCAGATGACCACAGTGGCATGGCCCAGTCAACTGGATCACTGCTGCAGCCACTGGCCTTCATGACCACATGGTCAACATCAAGCAGTTCAAAATCTGGGTGTAGCACCCAATCTGGCGGGGATGTTCTAGCATTATGACATAGTGCTGTGGCGTGAGGTGTTCAAGTCTATCAATGATTCCTTAAGTAGTGGCTCAGTGGTGTGATGTTTTGTATTTGATGGTGGTTGACAAGATAAAGCAAGCTAGGTGGCTAGCTTGCTTTACAGCCTTCTTATATACACATGGTCGCATCAATTCATTACAGGTGTTGGAGTCATATATGCACTCTGCAGTCGAGGCAGGTCACATGTAGCGACTGTGGGCCCATCCGCAGTGAGCAAGAGTCTTGTGTGTTTGTTATGAGTCATGTGTGGTCTCTACCAATTTGTTTGCGGCTCCTCCGAATCTTATAGGAGCCACTCAGGGTCCGAGGGTCATGACTGTACCACAGTGCTCTTCCAGCAAGACACAGAGGCTGAGGCATGCTGAAAGTGGTTCCATTGCATTTGGCCTGTTGAAACACCCCTACTGGAGCCCAAAACATGTTCTCCACTGATGGCTGGCTGGTGTGGCAGCTCTGACTGTTGTTTCCCCAGGGTACCAGATTGTGCTGCCCATGCTGGTACAGCATTGGAAGCAATGTGGCCACAAGTTGGCCCACAGATGGAGCCAAGCTAATACTCCCACCTGCCACAGCTGCAAGTTGCCCAGGCTCTTGGATTGCCCACAAACCACCACAACAATGATCACTTGAAGTACTACCCTAATTCACGAGCAGGATAGCTATATAGTGTATGGTGACTTGGACAGCACCTTGGTCACTTTCACAAAGCTTGCCCAGCTAATCAACGGGTGTGGGGGGGCTTTCTCGAGGGCTAGGACAGATGGCAAGGTCATGTTTTCAACCTGTGAGTTTGTTCCTCAATAGCTCATGCAAAGCTGAATGTATCATTCTCAGAAGTAAATGGCCAATGATCCATTCACATTGATGAATTGACTCTGGGCATCTTTGTCGTAGATGAGCCTCTAGTCAACCACATCCAGCCTCTAAGCTCTGCGTGTAAGATTGAATTATCTATAATAGTTAGTAGTGGAAGCCATGATGTTTGGGCATGATGCTCACCCTGCTCATAGAAGGATGCATTTGTTCCTCCTAGGACAGCCAATGCAGCCTGGCCAATGGCTTCGGGGGCTACAAACCCTACTCCCTCCCGCATCTTGATTGCCAGTACCTTCTGGTGCCCGAGCCTTGGAATCCAATATTGCAGTGTTTGACCTGAGTTCTCACCATGGCTAACCCTGCTTGCACGCTGCTCCCACAGCCACTACCTCACTTTCTGATATGTTGTCATCCCCTCAAATCCGGTTCGCATCTCTATCCATTAGCCAACCTGCTGCTCTGACTGTTGCGAGCTCCATGGATGCCAAAGCATGTGCTGTCCAGCCGCCGTCGAGTCCAGATGCTTGACTGGCAGAAGATAGTGTCGACCAGCCAGCAGAGGATCGTCCTGACCAACTAATGGGGGACCAACTTTCCACACCACAGGCTCTCATCCAGCTGAATTGGTATATTTCTGTTACCCAATACTGTCATCATGCCAGGACCTTCAGAAGGATCATGAACAATGATTTTTACACTACACTATGTGCAGATGAGGTTCTGCTTACAGGCACTTTATGCGACATTGACCTTCAAGGTATGTGCATTTCGTACTTAACTCATTTTGTGCAGACCTCCCGCTGTGCTTGCAGGTGCCAGAGGGTTCATCCCCTTTGCTCTCCAAAGCGACCCTCGGGAACCCCAACTGGAGTCATGAAGTGAGCCTTGGGATACTACAAGTTCCCCAGCTGCTCATCAATCTCAACTCCATCTCAATCAATGCCACTGACGTGGAAGCAAGCGAATTGGTGGATCTAGTTCAGAAGGGGACGGTCCATGTACCGTGCCTCACCAGTGGTGAGCTCGTGCACTCCTACCACAAAGATATCAGCCTGGCAGACCTAGCGCCGTTCATGGAGAGGGGGATGGTTGAATCACAGATGGGTTCAGTGCACTTGTAACCAGTGCCGAGGAGTTCAGCAGGTTTATCGGCCAGTCTCCAAGGTGGGAGTTGTTTCAAGATGTTGGAGTAGGAGATGTTGGCTAATACCCTGTTGTGCTTGACCAGCCTGCCCTACCCCAAGCTTCTGACAATTGGCCTGGACCTCCAGGTGGATGTGCTTGGTGAGTTTGAGGCACCTTGAACTGCAAATGAATGCCAACTCCTGCCTCACAGTCACTGCCTTTCCTCTGGCATGGACACCACTTGGGCCCAAGAGCTTGCAAAGTGGGTCCTTGCGCTTGTGAGCAAGAGATATTTTGATCTGACTGGACGACCAATTACATAGATTCCTGTTGGAATGTCTGGGGAGATAACCTCTGAGGATGCATGGTTCTTCCATCGGCTCGTAGACCCTCTTAATATTGCTCTTGGTCCCACCCTATTGAGGTGTGAAATATATGATTGCAGCAATGATCCTGGATTCATCGATGTATTTGCTGCCCGGAATCATATGTATGCCATATGAGTACTCGTACCAATATGTTTGTCATTTGCAGCTGGCAAGCAAGGATGAAGTGCAGCTCTGTATGAATACACACACCGTATACAGCGATAGCCACGGACCCGAAGTCATAACCCCACAGCAGCAGACATGGGAGGACCCACACCGGGCTGGCGGACTTGTGTGTGACTTTGAGTCCATGGCGATTGCTGGAGCTGGAGCAATAGTGTCCACTGTAGAGTGAATTTGTAGTGAATACCCAAAGAAATGACTAGCCATGGCTGTTGTGCTACAAAGCAACATCACTTGTTATATAGATTAGATTCCGCAATGCCTGACCTTAGAGCCTGCACGCCACACGCGTGTGATGGATCAAAAAACGCACCAACCACACTGTTTTGCTGGCCCGGCAACAGATAAGGAAAAAGGCCAATAGGAAAAGTAAACCCCCACGTGAATGCCTCTCCTAAATCCCGGGTGTCAGCTATGGGAACCGTCATGTCTGCAGTGGGAAGCAGAAGTAGGGTGCGCAGTTTTGGTCCAGATTTCGGTACGAGTTCCACCACCTCAATGTGTGACTACCGTGTTAATGCAGCGGGAATTAACATCTGTCGGTGGGCACAATCCTATCTCAAACACCCAATACTGGCACCAACGCAGGTGTCAGATATAATACAATTGATTCGACTTTCAATCGAGAATCCACTCTTAAAACTCACAGCAAGGACCATGAAGGCAACATGCATTTGTTGTTCTTCTCTCTTACAGCTGCCCAAGAGTGACTCCAACTTATCCTTCCATGTGGGCAGTGCGGTGGGGCCTTCACCTCACACAATAATCACGGCAAGTATAACCCAATATGCGGTGGGCGGAGGATTCAGCCTCCAGAGCAGTAACTCTCCCTGTTGGGTTTTTCAATTATTACTGGTGATTGCTTGGTCGGTTGGCACATGCACAAGTGGTGGACACCGACATCGGACGACTCTCCCTCCTTGACTTGAACAAGCGGGCCCATCAACATGCCTGCCTTGACCAGTCCCTCCAGTGCTGCTCAATCACCTTACACCTTGTTCTCCCCTATTCCCACTCTTCTCCCCTGCTCGTCCTCTCTCATGTATATAAGACCGTTAATTGAAACCATTTTATCAAAGCTAAACCGTCTGAACAATCAATGAGCAATAGACATGAGAGTGGATGTGTAGTTACCCTGGGGAGCAGTGTGTCCTTACGGTACAACCCCCCTGTTAGTGAAGCACCTCTGGACTGATCAGAGCATTCAAGCTTTGATTGATCAACAGCACTGTCAAGGATGTGCCACGTAGTTGTGCATATGTCTGCTGAGATGACGTGGGCTGCAGTGGGAGCATCGGGTTGATGAGGGTTTGGGCAGTACAGCCACGGTTGCTACAGGGGCCAGGTGGATCCTGTGCTGCATATACATTCCTGGGCTACTGGGGATGGCTTGGTGCCTTGTGAAAGGTGAAGGGTCCGCATATAGTGTAAATAGAATGCTTGAGTGATACAGCAAACAAGTCTTTGGGATGGAACCGGCCGGCAGCACTTGGATCATGAGGATTGCTTGCAGGTGTGGCGCTCCTAGCACTTGGTGGCATATCTCTACACTGGGCATGCAACAGTTTTCTTCCTGGGGTGCTGGTCCCCCTCCGTGTAGGCCTTGCGCTTCCTCTGTAGCTACAGCCACTCACATTCGGCAGATCGTCGTTCACATCCGTTGATCTGAGGATGTTGCTGGTACAGCCCTTGCGTGCCTTATCCCTCCCACGCCCCTTCATGACGTTGGTGCAGGCAATGACCCTGTTGCACCATGACTTGAGACCAATGCCACGCCAGGCGGGCACTTCGATGATTAATCCACCCTGGATGAGTTCAAGCAATGCTCCCTCCTCGGCAGTCTCAAACGGCGCCACAGTACGGCCTTGGAGGTGCTTGTAGCACTTGAGGGCTTGAGCAAAACAGAACGCAACCATGGGGCTCTTACGGCAATCATCACGTTGACAGTACTGTTGGCCAACCGCACACTGCTGGGGTGGAATGATGACGTCGTGAATGGCAATAATGATCATCGAGTTCGATTGAGCACGGATTGCATGATCTTCACAGGCGTGGAGTTCCTCCGCAGCCGGCTGACCTGTCACCCGGCCTACTTTGTGACAACCAATTCATCAATGCGACAAGTGCTCCCAGCTCCAGGTTTTTGACTGGCATGGCTTCGGGTTATTATGCTTGGCTGAAATTGGCGTTGTTTGTAGTTGTTCAGAAATAGAAAGTGTGCACAGCACGCAATTGAACAACAGGCAGGATACAAGCACGAGTTGTAGCTTGTATTCAGAATGAGTCAGAACGTTCTGAGAATTTCCTGTTCCCTGGGGGCCAAGAGCATATGGGAGTCAACCTAGCCTATTTTTGGTGAGTGAGCAGGTGTCTTTCTCGTGCGGCCGACGTGCTGGAAGGAAAGCAGCTGGATACAACTATCACATGACTTCGAGTGAGCAATCAGACCTCATGTCGCCCATAGCTAATGAAGCAAACAGCCCAACCAACCCAGGCCTCATTGATCTTACTTCCTGCCTCATTGGGACACTTCCTCCAGGACCTACATACCGACATCACTGACAATGTGGGTGGAAGGGGGAGTAAGCCTGTGGTGCTCAGCTCTGCCTGAGAGCAACCACATCTCAAGCAACCGTGAGCAGCGGAAAACCGAGTGCGAGAACACCATAAGTAGGGGCGATGTGTCAGCATAACGCCAGCGGGAAGAACACACGGATTTGCTATGATGTGACCCCAAGTCAGTCTCTCCCAACGCTCTAATTGGGAATGTGTCCCTGGGTGTACAGTGCAGCACAGTGGTGCTAGACATTTCATGAAATGTTGATACACTAGTTATCTACATCAGTAGCATTCTGAATTGGCTGTTCCCCAGCCTATGAACAAACTTTAACTGAGGGCAAGGCTGTGGTGATGCGGGGGGGGGGATTAGATATGCAGTCGATACCTCGCCATTGCTTGCTATCACCGTTGAGAAACACTGTGGCAGTGAGGAATGGGGTACGAGCAGGATGGTACGCTCATGCCCCAGAGGGGGCCAGGGGGGGGGAGGATGTAATCCTTCGACAAATAGGTTGATTGCATTGTGAAATAGACACTCTGTGGTGGGATACACATGGCTTACCAGGATTTGTCAGCCGTGTTCTTGGGTGACCAACGGCCCAGTAAACGCGCGGGCAGAGGTAAGACCTTGGTCATCACATGATGTCCACTGGACTATGAAGGCACATGTGCTTCGTTAGACCATCCACCAGCGCTTGCCGAGGCCGGAAAATGGCTGGGGGTCAGGCTCAAGTCGAGGAGTGGGGAGAATATCAGGGTTCTGTGAATCACAAATTGAAGGAGTGGGAATCGGCCAGTAGTGCCGGTATGGCCAGTGCCACTTCAACGACGAGGGCATTCGTGCAGCCTTGTCCGGTGTGCTGGCATGCCTCTTGCACCCTGGGTTCCCTTCAGGTTCGACTTATTCCTCGTGCTATGCTTTGTCCGTTGCGCTTCACCCAGTAACCTCCCCAATGCATTGACCTAGCGCCTGGCGCTTGGACCTCCAGTCCGTGCTTGCAATTTCTCTTCCTGCTTCCCTCCAGTCCCAGAAAGCTCTCAGTCCCTGCCCTGTTGTCACCTGGCAGCACCCCTATCTCCATCACCTTGACAGCTCGAGCTTCACCCGCCAGTGTCTGGGAGTTCCTCCTCACCTCGTCCGTTTTCGTGCTCATCAGCCTCCTGGTTCTTGCCATCATCCTCCCTGCTGGCCTCACCATCGTCCGATTCTTCAGACCGTTGTCTGCATTTGGATCATGCCGACCGATTCCCACCCTTGATCACGACCGCGTTCTCAGCCCCTACCATTGCGTTCTTCCGACTCACCAGTTCACCCCAGAAATCTGGTTAAGTCAACCGAACCATTCTTGACTTTCCCACCACCATCGACATCACGGGTCGCTCTCACTGTGACAAGGTTGCTGGGACTGTCTCACATCAACAGGAAATATGATTGTAATATCTGGCACATGCAGGTATGTGTCTGTGGGGCTCCCAATGAGTATCTGTTGAGTCTCCAACTCATTTTGTCAAGATTTGTTCTGTGAGGTGGGTGTGGATGTGCCACCTCGCATCCTGGTTTCTGTGCTCTTCAGTATGAACTCGCTGTTTCCAATCCTTGCTGAGACATCCTGAATTGTAACCAGGATTACAGCATCAGGGGTGAGTTGTGGAAGAATGTCTGCATCCATCCCCCAGGTTGATATGGCCCTGTTTAGGAATCCAGCCTCCTCACATTTCGTCTATCTGCTCAGGGAGATAAGGTCGATATCCTGCATAAACTGACAGCAAACAATCACCAAATTGCTCAGGCCGGGGCCTTGTGTCCTTCCATGTCGCCCACCAGTGTACTCTGTCTAATGGTCACCTCGGGTGCCTCGGACCGAATTTCAATGGCGTTGAAATGCGCGACTGCCTGGACATTGAGGAAATGGTTGTTATGATCCCGGCAACTATCAATAGGGTGCCCGATTGAGAAGATAGGAGCTGTCCAAGCACTGTTGCAGACGATGTGGATTACGTTTCTGACTTCTTAGCGGGGGAGCTTACTGCTGCAGGTGGTGTAAGCGCTCTTTCTGGTATCCATTGGTATCATTCTGACTGGAGATACCAAGCAGGTGACGAGCTGGTGGCCACAAAAAAAAGGCGTACAGTGGTCAAGTGTGGCCAATCCTCATTGTCCAGCCATGCTGCTGGTTGACCCAATTGAGTAGGAGCTGAAAGCCGGTTACCTTATCCCCACTTCCGTGCATGTGAGAGCAGAATGTGACACCTTGCCGGGCGTGGGCACCATGCTCAAGGGAGAGAGCAGGAATTTGGTCAGGATATCTGCCCATTGGAATGGGAATGGGAACAGGAAGTGGCTATGGTGTATGTTGTCCATGATAACCTTGCTTGGTGCGCTTCAAACTGTTCAAGTGAGGTCTTCGTTCACCCCAAGGAGGGCGTCTAGGTGTGCACCTGAGGGATGTTGGCGGCGCTTGACAGGGTCGGTTTCGTCACTCTGCGTGGTTCAATTTCAGGTATCATAACCTAACTTAGTATTCCAGAAAACCGGAGCAATATCGGGGTTGAAGAGAGTGACCAGCATTCTGGCCCCGTGTTACTTGGTTCACAATCTCTTTGACTATGTTGCTCCGCATTGTAACACAGTCCCGAGAGATACCTCATTCTTGGCGGTGTGCTATGGCAAGCCAGACTGCATCATGCAATGTGTATCTTGTGGGCTTTACTGATACTTTGAGGTTCCCGCTGAGCACAAGGCTCAGAAGTGCATAAAGCACAGCTACTCCACCGAAGATGCTGCTCCTCAACGTGGTTTCATTCTACGCTATTTTTGCAGCCGTGAGCGTCACACTCACAAGATGACACCTCACCCGGTGCGCTTCACACATTTTTGATTTCCAATTTGCCAACGTATAAGGACACAGGCCCTTGGCATTACAAACTGGGTTATATAATCCATGATCACGCGTAGTAGTGGCTGCAAGCACGATACATGATGATGAATGTTGCCAATGCATCAATGGCAACGGGATGGGCAGTAAGTGATCAAAGGAGAGGGGACCTGAAGACAGTCTCTCAAACGTTGTTTGATGCTGCTGTATTCCCGCTCCAGTCCTGAACGACGCGTCATTCCTTGGGAGCCGAGGCCAATACATCTGTTGTTTTTCTCTCGCATGACATGAGCGCTTTCAGATCACAGAAAAACTAGGGCTGGCTTCAGGTGAGATGAGACACTATCCGAGTAGTGCACAAACCACAGGCTAATTGCTCAAAATATGGATTGAAGCTCCTGTGTGTGACACTGCATTTTGCTAATGGCTGCTCAAACAAGCAAAACACTTGTGCAGGTTAGTCTTTGCATGCAGCCCTGTATTCAGTGTACATGAGAACGTTCTAGACATCCAGAATTGGATCGATTGGTGCATCGGGCGGATGGACTGATGGTGACCTGCTTGAATCAAAACCGGCGCCCAGTCACAGTGCCGGGATCCCGTGCTTTTGAGTGACCTTGATCTGCGATACGTATCAATTGTTGAGCCATGACTGTGTGTTCCAAGGAGAATGGCCACCACAATGCACATCCTCATGTCACTCAACCGTGACAACGGACAACACATGGGAGCATCATTGCCAGCCTACAACACCTAAGACGGTCCGATGTAATGGGGTGACAGGGTGGTGATGTGACTGTGCAAACTCAGAGGAATGAGAAAATGCTGAGACGGAAGCACGAAAAACAGAAGTGAGTCAAATTTTGATGTCGCTACAGCACTCTCCTGTGGTGAGCATGGCGGCAGGTATCGAAGTATGCACTTGGAAACTCAATGGGACCGGAATGCAGCTGGACGACCAGACTGGGCGACAATACCGGGACCAGGCGCCTGTCATTGATGTCGCACTTGGGCATACACTGTCCAAGGCATTGCAAGCCAGGGAGCTTCCCACTATTTCGGGGCAATGCCACAGGTGGAGACCTTGCACATCGAATGCAAAAGTTGCTTGTTCACAGGGACGCGGCGCTGCAGTGAAACCAGTGGATAGTGCTCCAACACTGCTTGCATTGTGTGTGGCAGCAATCGCGAAGGTATACACCTCGATCCAGGGAGCTTCTAGCATCACCCAGAGCAATGAACGTAACCAGTGTTGTTGTGGGAACATACCCAGGCGCTCAGCATTATAACAAAGCTGTATGATGCACACAATAGCTGGACATGTGGGCAATGGCAGGTGACATTGTGAACGGTGGGATACACACCGGCCAGTAATACACCTCAATTGGGTTGCCTGGGATGATTTGTGGCATGAAGGATGTTGAGCATGCTGACAATCCAGACCACGATCTGTGCTTTGGACTACACTGAATGCTGACGGCTAACCGGTCCTCCAGGAGATAGGCCAGCTCCTAGACATGCTTGAACATGTTCCTTGATCGCTCCGCATGTACTAGCGGTCTTTTCTTGACATTAGAATTGCAAATACCGGGCTACATCTTGAGGTTTAATCACGTGCAATACTTATTTGTCCTCGGCTTAACGAGATTCATCCAAGCCTTGCCCACGGAGAAATATATAATGTCATACCCCACAATTCCCAATGACCCCCACCTTGTGAAATGATCTCCGACACTTATGATGCTGATTACCTTGTCGGCCTGTGTCACAATCTGGTGAATCTTGTGGTGCATATTTGCCCTCATTTCCCTGACAATTTCGCGCACCGCAATCATTCAGACTGGTGCTACCGTTGCTTAACCATGTGAAAACTGTGAAGAAGAACTGTCTGTGGTCTGGAGACTCAGTGATGTGACATGGCGGTAGCTGACAGGACACCAGGTTATAGGCTCAGAACTGCGACGATGGGAAAATGGGACTCTGGACATGTGGTATTGTGATATTGTGAGATTGTGACCCTGCTAACCCGGTGTTCCGTGGAAAAATAAATAGGGGTATGCGGCACGCTCTCACCACCAACAAACACCGTTCAAGCCTCACGAATGCAAGGGTCAAACTGTGGGTCCTATAACAAATAGACCAGCCATGACCATGAAGCATGTGGTTCTGTGATTTTTGGTACTGGTCGCAGAGCCCATGGACCTGACATCGTAACGAAGACATGATCACAATCCTGGAGACTCATGGGCCAGGGTCTTGCTCCAACAATGTTAGGCCCCAAGGCTTGTACTCCCTATTTTGTTGAAGCACTCAGGAGATTGTCCAAGTGCTCATGAGTGCTCCCGCGGCCCAAACATGTGGCCCAAAGAAGGGGCCCAGGGAACCAGGTCCTCCACACAGAGAGGAAAGGGGCGTGAGGAAAAGTCTTGAGCATTCACTCCGCAAGCCACGATTGGGTGTATCATTGGCTTGGCGAGGTTGATGGGGGGGTGGGACCAGATAATGTGGTATCTGGTGGAAGCTTTGTGGTGTGTGAGGTAAGTTGCACTACAGTCACAATTTGTACTATATATGGCGAATATTTGTGAGGTGTTACCAACAGGGATTACGTCATTCTGACGCCAGGAGGGGGCACGTCCTGAATTGTGGCAAGTCGTCTGACTCACAGCGCTACCAAGTAGCCACATGTGAGGGTATAACCGATGACAAGCAATGGAAATCATTTGCTGAAAGATATGATATGAGATGCCAACAGAGATTTCACAATTTCATCGGTGAATAAGTGGATGTTGGTCTTCAAGATGAGGAATGGCCGGATCCCAAGGCTAGTTCATCCTCCTCAAATCGTTTTCATTTGTGTGCCTTCCATGGCTCCACTATGCCGTCTCATGATCAATATGCATGTTTGCATCCTTCTCAGCTGATGACATGGATTTGCCAGCAATCTTGTCCACCGAAATAGCTAGTGCTTCAGAACTTGAACATGCTGGTGGACGTTGTAAGCCTAATTGGTGTAGTGATTTTCTGTAGATTTGGGGGCTTTGTTGAATTGTTCAATCACTCGGTGCAATACGGGCAAGCCAAGTGAACATGTCGGACACTTTAATTCTTGCTGAAGGGTGGTTTGACATGAAGAGGAATGGCTACAGAACCAACGCAACAACTGGCCTGTAGGCATGCATGGTGGGGTTAGTGGTTAACTCCGCAGGAGGCAAATCACAGCATATCAATACGGTGGAAGCTTGCCTCACGCAGGTTCAGGAGCAATGCCCGTAAATGCTGACTGATGTGCAATTGCATACTGTGCTTGATTGTGAGATGGTCCTTGTATATGTAGTATGAGACCTCAGTCTGGAGAGCATTGTGTTCAACCTGGCTAGTTGTTTTTCCTGGTGGGTTACAGTTGTCGGACCTATGAATTGAATCAAAAACCAGCGGATGATCTACTTACATTGAAGTACTCACTGTTGAGTAGATAATAGAGGACACCAGGGCTCCATTGCCACATCATGGTCCTGTCTTCCGGGCAACTGGTAGTGCATATATCCCGTAAGTCACACATCAGTTGAAACATTCGATCCTGCTCAAATTCCCATACATGCTCGTTGTGCTGCTCAGCAATGTGTAGGTTGCCTGTCTTTCGGGAACAACACCTAAAGCACCCAAAAATAGACCCAAACGCTCTTTAAAGCACAATCAAGCAAGAGCTCAAACAGTGACCAGAAGATCAAGCTCTGGGAGACGCGAGAAGAGAAGGGAACAGCACACAAACCCATGCTGGACTCTACCCAGCTAATGAGTCACATGTTTGGTTAATCCCGCCATCAACACTGACAACTCCTGTATCCAGGCCAGTGCACAAACGAGGCTCCCTAAGCAGGGATGAGCGAGAGGAAAACCACCAAACGAGACATCCCGCCGACCGGTCGCAAAACCTATTGCCACAGCCCGCCCTTTGTGCTGCCCACTGTCAGTGCTCAGAGCCCAGAAAGCGAGAGTCAGCAGACCCTGCACACAGCCTCAGCCCTTGTTTGCCTATTTTATGCCTTCCTAATACACTCACAACGCTTGCTTGCTTCAAATCTTGAGTCCACGAGGTGATTGAACAGGCACAACACAAGGTGCCTCACCTACTCCACAATGTGCACTGGTGATTCCTACATTCACGCTACAACCAAGCTCTGCATGCTTCAACCTTCTACCACCTACATACTGCTGGCAAGGCAGAGCAGATAGTGCTCTCAGGCCTCTCACACCAGTTGAGTGCCCACTGGTGTGGACATGTGATCATCAACCACTATGTAAGCCATCATTGCCCACACCACCCATGGTCTGAGACCGACAATGATGATCTCTCTGTTGCTATCACCCTTCCCATTCGCTCCAATTTGTGTTCCTCACCCAATCCGCCACTGATGCACAACACCCATCACTTGGATGTTCCTCACACCCCTAAAGTCGATTGAGAGCCTGCTGCTAATACACGTCATCTCTCACATTGTGTAATTTGTCCAACTTGATGCATCATCATTGCCTGGTTCTATCACAATGTTGGTCTGTGCTGAGTTAGTTCCCCAGCCTGGTCCTTGCAATATTTCATGACATGCAATCCTAAATCCAATTTGAGGCAGGGCTGTTGTGGACAATGTCATGACCTGCGTGCATGACGTACTAAGTGCCAGCACCGTCGGAACTTAGTAAGGACCAATAAGTCAAACCCATTGATAATTACTGCATTTTACCCGAAGTCTTTCGGAGCACTTTGGCAGTCACATGACTTCAGCGCTTATGGTTGTTCAGAGCGCTTACCCAACTGACACCAAGTAACTCTCAGCCATGTAATGCAGGTGTCAGGTGTCAGTAGTCATGTGACCTCGGTGCTTATGGTGGTTACACCCTCTTACATAAGTGACACCTGCAATATCTCTCCTATGTAATGCAGGTGTCAGTGTCCGATCCAGCTGCGACATGCCCACTAATTGCCCGGCTGCCAAAAATCGCGCCAAGTCAGAAGGGACTCGTTCTCGAGCACCACACATCCGTTCAAATCACACACGGAGAACCGAGGCCAAATAAGTTGGGTTGATCAAGTCTGTTCCTGGGAGCTGAAATATGCCAAAATTGGCTGTTTGGATGCCTAACCTAAAAAGGATGGCCCTTCTGAGCTGGCAAATAGAAATGCAAGTTGACTCACGTGTTCCATACTAAATCTTATCAACCAGCCCTGTTTGCTCAGCCATGACCCCAATGACCATCTACCCAGCTTCTAACAGGGCGATGGACATACCAGAACTCCTACATGCAATCTTCCATTGCCTTACCGTGGGGCAACTAGCCCCTTTGCTTTCAGTCAGCCCACTATTCTTCAGATACGGAGCTCCCATTGTCTGGCGCGAAGTAGTGGGATCAGAAATACTGCTCGGGCTGTTAACCGATGCACACCGCCCTGCCTTGACTGCAAGTAACCCATGGCGTCAGGTGAACTATTAGTCCCGATGCTGAATCCATTGCTAACACACCTTCAGGTTGTGCTCGACCCAAGCACAGTTGAATATAAGCTGCCAAGGTTCAAAGAATACTCTGCAATGGTCTGAAAGCTGCACGTGCACCGTCATTTCACACGCGGATATCAATGGTTGGGACTTGAAGTTTTGAAGGATCACGGCTCTCTTCTACCAAACTTGACAGAACTTGTTATCAGACACAGGCGTGATGGGGCACACTCGACCTGGCTGCCAGAAACGCTTGGGCTGTTCTGTGGCTCTTCATGCAAAATTGTC
>WSLM01000494.1:0-15979 GCA_019677335.1 Ceratobasidium sp. UAMH 11750 | reverse complement strand
AATCACGTGACCCTAGGATTAAGCGCGCGGCTCATATAAGATTCGGAGCCGCGCTAACCCCCGCCCCCGCTAGTAATGCTTACTTACGCTACACGTGACTCATTACTGCGGCCTACGGACTGCGGACTGCGGGCTGCGGACACTTATGTACATAAGGAGTCAGGAGAGCAAGACAGTCCCCTATCTTGCTTTATCTCGTCTACCACAGTGACTTGTACCCTACTTAGATACGCAAATACAGACATAGACTTTGACCTTACAGACAACCTTCATTACCTCGTAGAGGCAGTAACAGAACAGACGACCACTCCTTGAGCCTGAAACCCCAGATCAGAACAGGTCGCGACAATAGGCCCGGTCGGAACATCAAAATGTTCGGGGAGATATCGCAACATCATTATATCTTCCAAGGTATCTAGAGTAACCGAGCGAGGAGCATTGTGCAATGACGAGATAGCCGCTTTGATTTGTTGAATGGAAGGGAGCGGTCTGGTAGGACACTCCAGTGAACTCTTATATCGATCGACCGATGGTGCTTCACCAAAATTTACTAGGTGCTCCATGGGTCGTTGCTGTAGGTGTAGTGTGCTAAGTGTGTACCAATGGGTCGATCTAGCCAGGCGCGAAATCTCAAAACCGTGGTCGTTAAGCCCAAAAAGCGTTTAGCGGTCATGTGACTTGACCCGTCGGACCGGCAACCACGGTCCACCGGCTCAATTCGCTTCCGGCACTTCACTACGATTGCTATTGATCTAGTGCGCAATCTTCAGTGGTGATTGAGGATTTCTACATCAGCAGGGCGCCTGGAAATATTAGGAAATCGCTTTTGGGCAAAGGAATCTAGCTTTTTCACGGTCTTTGCCCTTATTAGGTGTTTTTCCTCGGGGAGATCTCTTAAGCCCCTAGATTAATCTGGCTATACAGTATACTATAAGCCGGTCTTGACCGACAGTACAATCGACAAGACAACCACCAAGAGCCGCCATGTGTGGCCGATTAATGGCTGTTAGTAAGGTAACCCACGCACACCTTCTAGGGATCCTTTTCGTGGCACGAAGCTTGCAGGCCCGATGAGAAGCAAATGCCCTCCAGAGCGCCCGTGCGAGAGGTACATTCCTCCGTACTATTCCCCAAGCTCGCGCCGTTCTAGAGAGCTCGCAATTGCGACTTGTTTTTGTGTGCAGCCATGTTGTTCTGGACATGAACTGGATGACCAGTGATTCGAGCAGCTGGTCTTGTTTCGTTTCGGATTACCCTTCCCGTGATGCGAAGTACAATATAACCACGTGCGTCATTCAAGCCGATAAATCAAAGCCGTGGTAATCATGAGCATTCAGAGGGAGAGCATGTGTCATACAACGTGGCCTTGTACTGTTAATAACCTATTAGAAACCGCGCATACATTGATATAATAGTGCAATCATGACAGCTATGCTAGACCTCTTACTTGCAGGCCCCACTCGCAGGACACACTATCCTATACGTCGCCTCCTAACTATACAATATGCTACTTGAGAACCAAAGACGCCCGACATAGGGTATATAACAAAAGGGCGTAGACCCTATGACCAGTCCAACGGGCCGTCCCTACAAGTTTGTTCGAGCCGCGAGCTGAGGGTAGTGATCGATTCATAGAGAGGGTGGGATTTGCCCTGTGGATTGCCTTGAAGAAACTCGCGTTCAATGTGAAAGATAATATCACTCTCGTCAACGTGGCGGGGGATTCTATCCACCATTTCCCCCAAACGAGGTAACCACGCCTCCACACAAGCCCGCTCGAGAGTATCCAAAGTCAAGCTATAGGAACCCCGCGCCGCACCCAAGAATGGCTTGTATGATAACAACGGCTGCAGAATGGTTGACTTTTCCGCCGGTGACTGAGCCAGTTCATTAACAATCAATATAATCGCGTAAAGTCTTGACATAATGTACGGGACTACACGTTCATCCTCGCAATGCAGGATCCCCAGGCATAGCAGTATAGGGTTATGATGCCTGAGTTGGCCAACGAGCCCATCTACGCCCGATAGTGAATTTGAAGCCAGCAGAGTACAAGATGTTCGTTTCAGCAAGCTAGAGCGAGTGGCGCGTAGATTTTCGAGCGCGAGAATGTATATGCCCACAGTCTGGGGGCAGTATTCGAAAAAATCCCTACTATTGAAGGCACTAAAGCAGACTGCCCGAACAGCTTCACTGTAAGCATAAACTCCGTTGCCGTCAGATTTTAGCATAGGTGTGAGAGTGTTAAGCATGTAGTGATAGTCGGAGCCAAATGCTTTTTTGGGGAGGCTGAATATATCAATGGTCGCCGACCTACGACAGTATTCATCCAGTGCTTTGACGAGCGTGTGCAAGTCATCGTCGTCCAGTGTTTCTCCGTGATGTTTTATAAACTCTAGAAGTCCGAATGTGACGAGCGAATCCACGTGTGTATCGGGAGATGGCAGCGAATGCTCGTACTGCATGGCCAAAGTATGTGCCTGGTAACTCGGGTCCCCCTCATCCGAGTGATTATGTTGTGGCCATCGAGAATAGTTACGTTTCGAGCAAGCAAATGCTGTTAAGGCCGTTCCAACCAATGCCTGCATTTGCGTCATAGCCCAAGGGCTGAGAGTCGAAAGAACTTGAACAAGTGTCACCATGAGGTGGGTATGATCTGTGATGCACCCAGCTGCCAGCTTGAAGCCCGGCCAATGTGTCGCAGCCCTTAATAAAGCTGAAAGGGCGGAGGCCTCGAGGGTGATTTTATCCTTTAGATGCAAACGCAGGAGATGATCAGTCAAAACGATGTAGGCACTAGGATCAAGCGTATTTCGTATTTCTCCTGACCAAATACGTGTGCCTCCTGTAACAGATATGCTGGCGAGTGCGAATGCTGCCTTGTTTGGGCTCAAGGACGATAAGCTTATTCCGTCAACCAGGCTGATATCGCATAGAGTGGCATCAGTGGGAGGGTACAATAATCAACAAGTTCCCTTACCACATCGACAACTGGCCGACCAGATAATGACTCCAATGGGCTCTGTCCCAAGGTCCAGGCATTTCGGGGTGAAACGTCCTCGGAGCTACTAGTGCCCGACTGTATAGCGACGCGACCTCAAGTAGTCCTTGATCTTTTAGGTACCTTTTCTCAGTTGTCTGACGAGTATTGAAACAATTTCGTAGCCTTTGTTCCAGTAACCCGTGCGCTCCGCTGTCATGAAGTGGCAAAATAGGTAGCTTGGCAGTAGCCCCAGCTATCGCCTGGAGTGCAATATCTGCAGATTTGGTGTCCTCGTAGTTTACAATAAGCCAAGCAAGAGCTCGGCTAGTTAGGTCATCCATTAGGTCTTCGTCCGGCTCTGGCTGAGACACAGGCGCTCCTGACGGCGTGACCGCTTGTATCCAATTAACAAGCTGTCGTAGGAATTGGGGCTTTGGAAGTATGTAGACCAGTTTTGATAGTGGCGTGCTATAGGGACAATGCTCATAGAGTAGTGGGAGCACGGTTGATACTCCGTACGTGGCAACAGAGGCAAAAGTTATCAACAGCACCGGGATGGCGGCGCCAAGATGAACTTTCCATAGATAAACGGTAAGCCCGACCGCAAACAGCACTATAATAGACGTGGGGTATGTAGCCGGGTTGTCTACGCTCGGAAATACTGGATGTGTCACTTACAGAGTGCGAGATGAAGCAGCGAAGGTAAAAACATGATTACTTCTGGTACCTTCCACTCCTTGAGTCCATCCCATCGTCGCTGTCTCTTTCGAGCTTGTTGATACGGCTGTCCAGTCAGTTCTGCCATGTAGCCATGCACCCAGTCCTTGGCGAGCATGGCAACGAGCGAGACAGCGACGCTCAGGCTGAGCGAGAGGAACCAAAGAGCATTGACGCAGATAGCCGAAGCAGGGATAACAAACTCCTGGGTCTCAGGCACCGTAAGGTTTAGGGAGCCGGGCTGATTGTTTGCAATCGCGAGGAGGGTTTGAGATATGACAAATAGTGTTTGGGAAGAGGTCTGGGCGGGATCGGGTTGCAAGCTCTTGGAGCCTTCTATGACAAACCTACAAGAAACCAAGACATCCAATTGATTCGGGCAATGTATCAGTGGTATGAAGTTAATACGCACGCAGTAGAAATTGCCGAGAATAAGGCAGCCTGGCGGATAATAATCTTTAAATCTGGTGGAAGTAGAACCAATAGCGCTACTCACAAAAACTAGAAGGTGGCTGGTTATTAGCTCAATGATATAATATAAATGTGCGCGTACTCACTGAGAATCAGATCCAGTGACCTACAATAACGCAGAACGTACATGATTCTCAATGAGATTTATTTTTGCCAGACTATACACACGCACCTATTCCATCCGTCGACTAGATCCGAGTCCCAACGGGATGCTTCTTGTACATACGTCTTCCAGACCCGGGCGTCTTTCCCAAGTTCTTTGCCGTAGTCATCATATCCCGCACAGGGTCCCTCATTGAACTAAGTCCTTGTGAGATGCCTCATGAATTAACGCATACCGTTGCTTACCTCTAAACCCGGTATACCTGTTTGTTCATTCGCCGAATCGCCGACATTTTCCTCAAAACTCGGGCCCTGATCATCCAAGGGAGTAAGATATTATGCCCACGCAAATTAGGGTAACCTGACACCTCAACCGTATGTGGATCCAAACGTTCCTCGGGTCGGTTTTTCCCATCGCTGTTTGACGTTCCCTTTGGTGGGTTTGCCTGCAGCCGCAGGTCAGGGTGGGAATGGCCGTGCACCACCGAGCTTACAGTTTGAGGCTTTGGTTGTATAGTTGGGTCTGATACTTTAAGATCTTTGCTCTTTCTCTTGGTTTTGTATGGTTGGGAGTAGCTCTCTGGCAGCATCGAGGACATGTTGGTGGTGGTAGGATGAAGGTAGAGATTTTGGCGCTCGCAAGAATATGAACGCCACACCCGGCTCGGCGATGGACGTTCCGAAACCACGAGGCCTGATGGCACACCGAAGTGGTTCTTGGCAGTCTAGACTTTCATAGGCAGGCAGAGACTTGAAATTAGCCGGTAATCTGTATGAAATAAACGTCCTTGGGTATTAGGCTGGCATCCGATGATCTGTGAGGCTCGCACCGTGAAGTCAATCGACGGGGCTAAAGACTCACAGGCCGACGGGGTCGACGCGGTAAACTGTAGAACAATCCCTGGCAATATTGATTTGCAATGAATACAAAGGAAATGTACAGGGGAAAACTTGCGGGCCATATATGGGGTCCCAGGTACAGCATACAGAGCCGAATAGAGGAGGCATGTACGGAGCTGCACATGCCCATCCAATACACTATCTCAACCAGTACTAACCGAGGAACATGGAGCGCTGCACAGAGGTGTTGGGGTATGGATGCTGGTAATCCCGGCCCCAAGAAGTTCGGGGGTGCTTGAATTTTAGCGAATGTTGACTAAAATCGAGCCTTGCTGAACGTGGCAAGATTTTGGAGGTTATGGGTGAACCGGGTTGATTCCCGCATCACAGCTATAAAGTTTCTACGGGAATAGTACCACAAAGTCTGGATAGTGCTACACTGCTACCGGATCGGCAGTTGGCTGGCAGATGCTGCTGATCACAGAAGGCAGCAGCTGGAGCCTCGATGTCGGATCATCTGGAGATCAGTTGATTCCTTAGCATTTGGCGTCCAGCGGTCGAATATCATATTTCTTACGCCTCGTCCAATCACGGTTCACAACGCTTTGGCCCTCTTTTACCCCGCCAGGTGGCCGATCCATTTGGTGGCCAATTGCTAAGGGACAATCTGATTATCAGCTGCTCGTACAGCTGGTTTCTAGCTGCCACGCGATCAGCTGTGCCCCAAATGCCCAACCGGTAGCAGTGTAGGTGGCAGAAACCGATCTGGCGCCTAGTGTCATGCCTTTTCTTCGTTTCGTTCACACCACCCACCTGTCTTCCCGCTCATCCCACCAGTCTCCTAGCCCTCCCCAGCGAGTCGTGCACACGGTTTGGGCTCTGGTCACCTCGCCCGCCTTCGGCGGTGCGGGCTTCCCCAGCCCCAGCGGAGGACATGCACATATCGTGGACACTCACATCTCTATACGCACTGTATGCATCAACACCCTCGAATACCCACACTTATTTGTCTCACTAGGGACCTTGGGCACGGCCATAATTTGGCCTAGCATGGCCAAATATTGCGGAGCGATCGGCCACAAATTGGGTGCCTGTCCGTAAGGATCTGGCCGCTAGATTTGCGGCTAGATCGGGCCGTGGGCGCTAGGCGCAACCGGTATGATTGGTTGGAAGTGCCGAGCGCCGAGTCGCTAGATGAATTCCTTCCCGTAAGCAGGTCGGCCAGTCGATTAGAGTCGTGTGAATAAAAAAATGTGTGCTTTGCCAACTGGCCGGCTGGGCCATACCGAAGGATTGCCTTGAACAGGACTTTGAGCTGTGGCGTCGTCCGGTTCTCGGTGCCCTGTGGACGACCAGCACGCTTGCTAGTGCCGGTTTCAGGCGTCTCTGCTGCAGGCGGTGCAGCAGCGGCCTTGGACTTCGCCTGGGAACGCGTAGAAACCGTGTCGTGCTTCAGGTGCATTGAGGAATGATGATATGTTGCGTTGGTACGCAAGAGAGTCGTGGAATAGGGGCTGGAATGCTTTATCCCCCTTGTATCCCTATTTGTCAGCGTTCGTGGGCTGTGCCAATTGCTTAGTTAGGGTACATCTTATCGATTCTGCTATCTAATCGTAATTTACAATATGTCTAGCGCGTTTAGAGTGCGGGCACCGGACTCTAAAAGTCTGGCCTAGGGGGGGTGGGGCCCTCTCTAAATATGGGATTTAGAGAGGGCCTGTTTATAGTTAGAGCGGGCTCTAACTCGGTCCGAGCTGATTTGTAAGGCTTTTTCGAGCTCCGATTTTGGCCGGTCCGATTTAGAGAGGACTCTAGCGGCTCTATCGTCTCTAAACGCCTTACAGACAGGCACCCATTGTATTAGTGTTTCATAGAAAATGAATTGACCTACGTCATAATTTGGTGGAGCCCGAAGCACAAATTGAAGGCCAAATTATGGCCTTGCCCAAGGTCCCTATTGGCCGCGATCCATTGCGAATGGAGGCGCTGGTCTCTGCCACTCAATATTCAGATTGTGTTCTCAAATGTTGCACCTCACGCATATCTATAAATGGTCTACGTCTTAGTGTGGTGAGTACGACCAAAGCCCCGAGTTGAAGTAATATAACGAGCAAAATATGTCCTTCACGCTGATACTAAGACATAAAACTCCAACTCGGTCCCAGAACCACGCAACCTCAGACCCAAAATGTCCTCGAATCTACTCTAGGGCCACATACGGGCTCAGCGCCTCTGGAATAACCACCGGACACTTGACCTCAACATACCCCTTCGCCTTGCTCCCCTTCGAGATCCCATCCGCAACATTCGGCTTCCCACCAACCTTCCACCCCTCAACCCTAAACGGCAAAACACCCATCACATACCTCAACCTCGCTCCACACTCTTCAATCTCCTTGACACTACACTTGCCACCATTTAACTCACGCAACGCAACCGCCAAGTCGGAGTGCACGCGGATCGATGGGTCTGTATATTTAGGTGCGACGAGTGCGCGCGTGAGGAGTTCGAGCGCAATAGTTTGAGCCCAGTTGTGGTCTCATGGTTGGGTTTGAGTCGGAAGGGTTGGTAGTTTTTTTCCGAACACTGCGGCGATCAGGCGTTTGTTTGGAGCGACGTCGACCCAGCATTCGAGGGGGCTTGGGTTTGGGGCTGTATGCCCAAAGCGGGCGAGGTGGGGCCGGGATAGTAACCGCCGGGCGCCTAAGCCCCACGCCAGCCACACGGGCGCAATGCCTCAACTGATTTAGGGTACGGTTAGAAATGCACAGAGGTATTAAAAACGGTTTATAAACAACGGTTTATAAACAGGGCCGTTTATAACGCGGTTAGAAACACGGGTGATCACGTGAGACATAAGCATATCTATGTTTGGGCACGGTTAAGTACATTAGAATTCGAACATGTGTGCTACAATTTTCGTTGGCTTTGAGGCTACGGTGCGAGCCCCATTGCTTGCCGTGTTGACACCATCCGTATCTTTTGGTCCCACACCCGGAACAGGTGTGTCACTCAACAGGTCACGTAGGCACGGCTCCCGAAGGTTGATGCCGTTCGTATCTGCAAGCTCAAATACACTGCGGGCGCCCAGGGTCACCCCACCTGCTTCGCCATCGCCCTCTTCTTCGTCCCATGGGTCCACCTTGCCCCCGTCGTGACTGAGCGTTGGATCCTCAGGTACAACCTCGGCATCGGCCTGTGATGGGCCTGACCCAGCCTGCAGAGCATTCCGCGTCGCCTCGCGCAGGGCATCGCTGCTAGTGGTGGGTTGGAGGATGTCTGAGAGACTACGGAAGCGTACAGTTGGTGCAATGGAAATCCTGCCGGTACGAGTATTCTAAATTGCCCTGTTTAGTTAGAGTAGATAATGATACACAAATAAACCACATACCTCTATCCGCTGTTCATGCTGTTTGATCTGTGTCATGAATAGCAATGTACTTGTTTTTTGTCGTGCTCGATCCGGTGAATTAAGCTTTGTGAAGCAAGAGACTGTTCGCTCTTCAGCCATCGAGTTCGGCACAACCGAGAATAGCTTAATCGCAAGGTAAGCAAGAATTTGAGCATGCGGGTGGCGAGAGAGGTTGGTCCAATATTCTAGAGCAGAAAGCGCACCCATATGGCGATCGAAAGGGGGAGCTTGTCGAACATAATTCATGAATTGCAGGCGGAACTCCTCAACGATTATTGCGTCGCTTGGGTAAGATTGGAATAGCTCCTCGCGGCCAGAGTTGATTTCGTGAACCAGTAGCTCGCCAAGATAACCCCCAGTGACCCGGTATACTGGCAAAGCGTCGCGTAAGTCCTGATCAGGGATATCGTGTGCCACAGATTGAGAAGAAGAGGAGGGTACGGAGGCCGGAAGGTAAACTTTGGTGGCGAGTGGGTTGATATTCTTTCGGGTAAACAGAGTCGATCCAATGTAGCCTTCATATACCGGAGCTTTGTCAGTAGCATATAAGCCTAAGAGATAAGCTGTACACACAAGGATCTAGAAGTAGTGTCGAAATGTACATTCGGCGGCTTGATCCATCAAACATTTCCGAGAATCGTCCATTAACAATTGCCCGCACGTCTCCAATGGTCTCCTCAGAGATCATGAAGTCTGCTCGCTTGTCGGAGTCGATAAAGATGTCGTTTAGAGTCGCTTGGGAGGCTAACCAAAATAAGCAAACATCGGCGGGGGTAGATGCGCTCGACTCCAGGCATTTTACAGCGCGAGCAAACGGCTTGAGCAGAGCCATTTCGAGTTGAAGCCGTCCTTAAAGGCTCGAACAGCTTGCTTGTCTCGCATCCAGTACAAGGGGTGACCCTGGAGCACAATGCTAGCGCATATACCGTATGTTGAAATCAAAGGCTGTTACTTACCGGCTTGACCGGGATTACCCCATTCTTAATAAGTTCAAGAATCGGAGCCAAGCAAGGCAAAAATGCGCTGATGGCATAGTACCAAGTAAGGAAGCGAGTTTTACCGATTGCAATTAGTCCTATGAGGATCCCATAGATGATGCGTAGCGCAGTGAGGTGGTGTGATGCGTAAAATGATCGCCGAAAGTAACGAATAACGATTCGAAGTTTTGAGTTTGCGTCTGCGAATATCTCAAGACTGCATATGCCTTTTGCCGTGTCATTCATCTGGTGACACGAGTCTGGAAAAATGATCAGCCATGGAAAATCGTCCGCAAGGAGTTCTTTAGCGAGGCGAGTATTCCCAGCACTGTCAGAAGTGACCGCAGAATAGCATTCCGCCCCAACTAGCTTCAAAGCCTGCATATATGTGTATCAGTTTTGGCCTAACCCAAGCACAAGCAAGCATACATTGACTAAAACCTCCTTCAAATGTTTCCCGGTGTGCGATTTACCAGATGCATTGCTGCCGGCCAATAGGTGCGATTGTCTCGTGTCCGGAGTGGTTGCATGAACAGTATAAATCGACTGGTTGCGCCGTGTAGTAGCTCCGTCAAATGAGAGGGTGAGATGGCGGTAACCTCGCAGTACTTCAATCGATTTTTGGCGTACTCGTGCAGCCTCAGAAGGGATTAGGGCCATCGCCACATGTGAAGCACTCAGTGGTGTGATTTTTGGGTCGAGGAATTCGATCATATTCCGCCAGTAACGTGAATCAAGGATAGTAGGAGGGAGGGAAAGACCGCATATAGCCAATAGAGCAAGGTGATTATAGCGCATGTTGCGCTGCTCGCGCCCTTCGCTTTGAGCAATCGAGTGAACGGAGGGCTGTGTTGAGTTACCGGGCCTAGAAGCATTCATAGACTCGAGCTTTGACCCAAGAGACTTTCCGGCACTAGCAGCAGCCGCTTTTTCGACAAGGTCTGAGCCGAGGTATTCGCACATCATAGTATGGGGATAGATACGATTGGATTGACGTGCTGGGCCAGCGCTAGAAAAAGTACATCCCTTGGCAGAGCAACGCCAGCGTATTGCCGGCGGATTAGTGTCCTTGACAATGCAGAGAATGGTGAGCTCATCGAGAAGTGATACGGTCTTGCGACCCTTAGTAGAGGGTGGTGCGGGCTCTTCGATTAACAGCTCTGGGTTGAACGTGAACTATTAAATAGGATTTGAATCAACTCACTGTACGCTTCACGGTAAAGTTTACTCACATTCCCTTCAGTTCGTGCCGTTGCCTTCTCCCTTGCACCGTTCTGCTCCTCCTTCTTGCGCTTCTTCTCATTCTTCGCAGCTGTGAGGTCCTCGTCGTGTATCCGTATCTCTGTCTTCTTTGGAACCCGTTTTATTGAACTCGCCTATCCACATGTTACGTTCTGCTTAACCGGTCGCTTAGATATAGTCACATGTATGCGCTTATATGCGCTTATCTCGCTTATAACCTGTACCATGTGGTTACATGCCCGGTTTGCCCGTTTGTACCTCTATATAAACCAAATGATACTGTCGCTTGAACAGCAGCGACTTTTACCCTTTCACTCATCGAGCTCATCGCTCTATTCCACTGCGCTTACATATCGAGTATCTATTCGATTCTACACGTTTCAGCGCCGGAGCCTCAAGCTACGTATCAATTAGCACAGAGATTTGGTCCCGACAACAATATACGCGGCTTACATGGTGTACCGACGACCTAGCATTTATGGCGGCGGTTTGCAGATCCGAGACCCACTTGAGGAGAATAGGGTTCTCACCACCATGACCTGTGATGTGGGTGGCACGTACGTCGACTACGGCAACTAGGTCAGTGCCATGGCCAGTAAACTCAATAGGAGAGCCATCGGCTTTGGCACAGGTCCCAAACGCGACTTCAAGGCTATGATTGACCGATCCCTGGATTGTTCCGGTACGGTTGGTCCATTCTTCATCGGGAAGAAACCCCTCGAACGGATAAATTGACCCAGAGGGGTGGGTTTTGGGTGGCAGAGCCAAAAGAAGCTCCCGAAGTTGTTCATGGTCTTTCGAGATGTCCGGTGGGACGGCCATTTCAGAAGAATGGATATGTGATCGCGTATACACTGTGCAAATGGGAACAAATTTTATTTCGGAATGGCTGATGGGACTGTTCAGGACCAGCCACCCACATAAGCGCCGAGTTTCTAACATCAGAAAATTCGCCGTTCATTGAAAACACGTTTACAAACACGTTTCAAACTGTGTTTGCAAACCTGCGTTTCTAACAAAACAATACTAACCGTACCCTACAACGCGTGCAACTTTGGACAGCGGACAATTTTCCACGACCCCTCTGATTAGCTCTTACCTGATGCCGCGCCACACAGCCGTCGCTCCAAGTCAGCGTTTCCAATTGCTATACTAATCGCCGTACGTGGACGGTTGTCAATATTCTACGTCCGCTCATTCATAATTGAACGGACCACGTGACGTCCCCTGGCTGCCATCCCTCGGCGCTCTCCCGCGGCTGTAATGGTAACGCGGTACTAACAAGAGTTCCCCGTAGGTCGTAGAGCAACGATCTACATTGCCCCCATACGCGACCCAATGCGTTTATAAGTGACTCCGCACTCGATTTCAACGCCACTCCGCCTCGCACTTGAACTGGCGCATGGGTTTCTCTCGACCTCCCGCGAGCTCCGTCGGCTCAGACAGACAGCCAGCTATAGGGCCTAAGCCCGTGGCTGCAATACACCATACGAGGCCGTCGCGCCGGCAACAACCCCACGGGACCGTCAGCCCGCTTCATGCCCCACCGGCATGCCAAGCGGGGTGAGGCTCGTCTCTCCTCCGCAGAACGTGTCGCACCCGGTGTCCACACCTACTTCGGTCCGGTCAGGTCTTTTTCCCTTGGGCTTGCACTTGCTTAGTGGTATTGTCCAAAAAATCGTGCGTGAGATCGGCACCTCTTCTCTTCGACGCGTCAACCGATGTATCCAACCTAGCCTATCGCCGCCGTTCCATGTTGACGTGCATTCAATCTCGATCGATCGAAACGCTTCGCCCCTGAGCTACTCACGCACACGTGACTTTGGCGCGTACGTCAACGCGCGGAACCACGTGTTCCATTCCCTCGCTGATTCTCCCCACCACCGTTCCCCCGCGCGTCCCCAAGCGCTCGGCAGCATGTCAACACGCTCGCAGGTGAGCGCGTTTCCCGTCCTCGGTCTCCTTCCCTCGAGCTGAACCAGTGGATTTAGCCCGAACGACTCACTCGGTCCCGCCTCCGCTCACAGACCGCGTCCACGGACGGTCGATCACCCGCTCCTGGCGCGAGTGCCGGCCGTCAGCCCTCGCCGGATCAGGCTTCCCCCTCCAAATCGGCTCGCCCAACGAAGCGATCCGCCACCCAACCCGGAGGGCCACCGCGTAAGAAATCTAAAGCGTCGGGCAGAACGTCCGGCAATACCCGAAACGAACCCCCCGCAGACGATGAGGAAGCCGATCCACCAGGAGCGCCAGAACCCGTCGAAACACGTGATTCGACCGCCTCCCAAGCCAAGGTGCGTCAACTGATATCTATATTGGGGTCAGGGACGTGTGACCGACGTTGGCCGACCTCGGCAGGAGACCGACCTGGCCCTCGAGCAAGCGGTGTCGTTTATGGAACGCGAGGTCGTCGCCGGCACCCTGCCCCCGTCCGACGACTCGCGCCGCATCGCTAGTCAAATTCAAGCGGCCCGGCTTGGCGGGGTGTACCTCACCGGTTACGGCGTCGGTCACGTCGACGGTCTGGTCAACTTGGAACAGAACCCCAACAACCGGGTGAACCCCCGCCACTTGGACCCTCACCATGTCCAGAAGCTCGTCCAGGTGTTCATGGACCCCTCCACCATGCGTGACTGGGAGACGCCGATCGTCATCATGATCCCGCGGAGCAAGATCGAACCGGGATGCTTAGAAAAAATCCTGACATGCAAATCTCGAAGCCCAGGCGCCAACGTACCTGCCCTCTCGCTCCTCCACGCTCAGAACGCGGAGATCGCGTCTCTCGAGTTCGCGTCCGAATATTACCAGCGGGGCAATTCCTGGTTGTCCGAAGAACAGTTACCCCCCCTGCGTCAGCAGCTCCACGAGTTGCGCTCGAGCCGGCCCAAAGCGACCTTGATCAACGGGAACCACTGAATCGCCGCGATCAAGGCGATGGGCGGCAGCTGCAGCGCCTCGTTCCGGCGGGTCGTCGGCGACCTCAGGGCACGGCGCATTACACCTGAAACCGCCGAGGCCCAGATACAGGCGATCGCTGCGAGAGCCAAGTTGGCACGCTACAGAGCCGAGGTCTACGACGGTGAGCCCCCCGCACGTTCCGTTTCGGCTCCTCGTTCGTCTCTCTGACCCTCAGCCGCTTCCGACACTTCCGACCGACCCTCACAGAGGACAACATGACCCAGGAGCTCCTCAACTGGCTCTCTCGGAACGAGGATTCCCGCATATCCAAGGGCATGGAGGCCGGCGAAAAAACTTGGTGGCTGGCCAACCAGTTCGACTCCTGGCTCGCGCACGCCGATCACCAAGGCTCGGGCAGCATCCCCGACCGGTTCAACGCCGCCCACGCAGACTGGCTGAAGACCCTAGCGCCGATCACAGATCCGTCCGCCAACGACGAGCCTCGGGCCGCCAAGAAGCCGGGCAGCGGACGTCGAGGGGACTGGGCTGGCCCTGACGCGGTCTCGCGTCTATTGACGGAGCCTCTCACCACGCGCATGGTACTGGACACGCGCCACGCCACCGTCGCTTACCAGACCGTCATGAAAAGCACCCTCGCTTCGCATCTCCTGCACGACGCCAGCGCCGTCGTGACGTGTCGGGTTTGGCTCTCGATGCGCCTCCTACTAAGTGTGAGTGCTGGGCGCCCCCCTCGGCGCGAGGTTACTGACGCGCGGTTAGATCTTCGATGTCGCCCAAGGCGAGGGGTTCGCCGAAGCAGACGAGTATCTCAAGGCGCAAGACACACACCCCTCGCTCAGCGGGGACGCGGACGCCGTACCGCTCTGGCGTCATCTGCATTCCCGCCCGGAGAAACGGCCGCAGTACCTCGCCGAGTATGACGCCGCCATGCAGAAGAAATTCGACGCCCTCTACCTGGACGCCTTGCGGGACATCCGCACGACACATCGCGACATCGACTGGGACGAGGGCAAAGCCATCGCACGTACCCGTCGAGTCTTCCACAATTTTGGGGTCTGGCTCTCTCAACACCGGTCGTCCGAGCCAGGTCGTCGCCTCGCCACATCGATGCTTTTATTTTCGCGCCTGCCCTCTGGCAAGGAAGAAAGCGCCAACGATTCGGCGGCCTTCTACGCCTCGGCGGCTCTGCCGGCGCCTCGCTGGATCTCCTCCGCCCTCGAGGCTAACGGCTCCTATAACACCGACGTCGGCCTCCTCGTGGTGAGTTCTCGGCAACGTGTCAACCGGCCGCGCTGAACATCTCCCGCCCACCAAGCTCGAATACGTCCTTGACCCGTTGCTGCCTATCTGGACGGTCGGGGCCCAAACAGCCGGCAAGTCCACCAACCAGAGCCACTGGTACCAGCGCTCCCGCGGATACGCGCAAGTGCTGATGATATTACTAGACGCGCCCGGCGAGGCCACCGTCGAGCACCGCCTGCACACCGTGAGTGCCGCACCCTGACCCCCGCGGGTCCTGACCACCGTAATGCTAACCTTGGGTCAGTCCATATGCTACCTCACCGACATTCGATTGAGGAACGCCCTCTCGGACATCCAGGACCAGTGCGGCGCCGAGGTCAAGTCACTGCTCGCGGGCTGTAGCGTCAACAAGACCTCTTCGGCCCGCATCCCGATCCTCACCGATATCGCCAAAGAGGACCCCCGGACTTTCGGCTCCGAGTCCGAGTTACACCAGGCGGTCACCAAGGCTCGACAGTTCCTCCACACCCTTGCCCCCGGCCCCAGTTTCCCTTCCCCTCACGACCTGTCGAACCACATGGCGAAGTTTACCGCCCTCCAAGACATCATCCCCCCTGGTTTCTGGCACCGATTTCCGTGCGACCGTTGGCTCAGCGGCTGGAGCACCTCTTCGTCCAGGCGGTTCCAGAACGTGAACTCCCTGGTCGGTTGGGCCATATTTATCGCTCGGCTGTCGATCACCGTCGACGGCCAACTCAGCGGCTCTTTGACGAGCCGCCACCTACTCGCGCTCTCCCATAATATCGGCCAGTTTGTCCCGGACGCCGCCTGGGGCAGCCACCTGGACATCGCGGAATCGGAATGCCCGTCTCCCCCGGCCACTCCACAACGTCGCCGCTCACCTGCAATCACCCCCGCGCCGGGAACCTCTGCTGGTCGCGCGGCTCCGCCTGCGGCGGGCGACAGCGTCGCCTCCGATTTATTTTTTAGTTATTTTTTTAGTTTAGTTTATGGTTAGGTTAGGTTAGGTTAGGTTAGGTTAGGTTAGGTTAGGTTAGGTTAGGTTAGGTTAGG
>WSLM01000493.1:0-15988 GCA_019677335.1 Ceratobasidium sp. UAMH 11750 | reverse complement strand
TATTCCTTATCCCCGTATAGGATACCATATTCTAACCTGGATATTAATGCTTAATTTGAATGCTTAGCCTTTGGTCGGAGTCGCACCATCCGCAGAACTACGGTTTTGGAAAGTCAGGCACGATACGTATGGCCCTGGTTAACCAAGGGTCTTACTAGCTACGAGTCTACTTGTTCAAATAACCAACAAGAGCCACCCAGCTAAAGTTCTCCCCCACGCTTCGACCTCATCTTAGGCATCTGGATATCGATACTCTTCACCCCCTCCTGCGCCTTGATCATGTCAAGAATCTTCGTGCTCTCTCCACCGGCTCCATCCCACACGGTTTTGGGCACTGAGAATAGCTGTACATCATCAAGCTCTCCTACGCGCCCGACATGCTGCACGCCTGCCCCTTGGATAGTCTCTGAAGTGCGGGTTGCCAACGCGTTGGGGTTGGTGAAAAGTGGGGATTGGGGGGAGAGTGTGACGGCGAGATAGGTGAATGCGGCATAGTCGAGACGCATCGGTGTTGTCATCGGTTGGGGTAAGATCTATAGATATTGGAGTCTATTAGATAGCTTTTCTTTGTGGAAAGCAGATACTGTACTTGCGGTGGTGGGGGCTGGAGACAGGCGTGGATGACGTCAGGGTCCAGTCAGGATCCACAACATTTCGTGGCTATGCAATTCACAACTCCTCCCTCCCCCATCCCCTGTCTTGTTTGCGCTCCCTTCACGACTCTGAACGACATTATCTGCCGGCACAATCAAAGGAAGGAGAAAGGGCAAAACCGTTTCCGCCATGTTTGTCAAAAAGCGCGGTGGAAGTACGCAAACCACTATCACGGAGACCTCGGTCCGTAGATCACTTTGCCAAGCCATCTAGACTGTTTTTGACGGTGTTTGCGCTCGAAAACTTATCTCTACAGTACCCGACCGTTCCTCCTGCGTCCACTCAGCATCATGGACACAAGATTCCAGAGATTGCAGGATCCTCAGGAGGCATGTTTCGATTTTCCAAAATTTAGCCCCTAAACTGACGCTAATTTGATTTCCCCAGGTTTCCTCGGTCTCGTCATCGGTCTCGGCGTGCTAATAATCGCATGCTGCATCGGCGTATGGATCCTCCTCAAAAAACGAAAAGATCGCGGCGAGCCCCTCTGGCGAAAACGCAAAGCCGTTGGCGGGGCTTCTCGGTCCAAACCCATGTTTGGCGGCAAAGGCAAAGGATGGGTTCGCACTGGAGACGGTGATGACGAGGTGCTCACGGATGACGCGCGTGGCGGTATTGGTCTGTCCGCCCCGCGCTCGAGGTCGCGTTCTCCTAATCCGAGTGGAGGAACTTATGGGAATCACGGGAGCGCACCTGGTCCGTATCCTGATGTGTTTGAGGCGCGGGATTCGATCGACAGTTTGGTCGAGGCGCCCAATACGCCGAGGAGCAAGTACCAGGAGATCGAGGGGCATGTTCATGACGACCACGATCATGACCGCGATGTCAAGTATTCTCCTACTTCCTCACGGTTCAGAGAGGCTATTTGAATGCGTTCATTGCGACTGGTCATGATTGTATTTCTGGTTTCTGCTGGTGGATTTACATGTACGATTCGTTGTACCTCTTGACCGAATTGTGAAGGGATTGTACTAGTTTTGTTGGGATCCAAATACCGTTGTTAGGAATTGTATGAATTATCGTGACGCTGTGATACAGGATCATGTATCTACAATCTGGTAACACCATTTTTTTCGCGAGTACCCCACGGCCAGCCCTCCAACACTAACAATAGGGGCAAATTATAAATATGTCCAGAACCAAAATAGCTCTGGGATTACTGGGACTTGAAGTGACGAGCCTTTTGGGCTGTTAATAAAGGATGCATGGCCACCATATCAAAACGCTTACAGGTCGAGGTGGAAGCGGCGGAGGCCCTGGATAATGAGAATGTAGTGCTCGGTTTGTCAAAGGAGTAATTGCCTCGGCGATCATAAACGCTTCATATTGATCTCCAACTTTGTCCAAGCCGCCAGTCTGAACAACGAAAATCGGTGTGAGTGAATACTTACATACAGTCGACTTTTTCGCTCACCCTTTCCTCGACGCCAAAGAAATCTTCAACTTGACTTTCAAGCTGGTGCTGCAGACTCTCGGGCACCAGATCGAGAACGTCCGCCAACCCAAGCGTCACAGTATACGCCGCAAACGTCACCGCAACTGGTACAAGCACGTCCCTTTTCCTCTTGCACGCCGGGCTCAAGTTTCTCCTCTCCAGCTCCGCACGGACCAACTTGAGCCTCGTCCTATGTGACTTGATTTTGTATAATTTGAAGGAAGCAATGGGGAGGGCGAGGGGTGCGAGGGCGCCAGCAGAGCCTGCTGTGGATCCGGCGGTGAGGGTTAGAGAGGTGATGTAGGATGCGAGAGCGCGTCGGTGGGAGATTTCTTCATGAATGAGCGTGTGGTTTGGCCAATTTGCGCATTGAAGGGCGTAATCTACTTTGTGGTGGTCCTTATGTTTATGCATGGAGAAATAGAGAAATAGAGTTGAGTGGCTAGTATAATGGAAAAGTGTTATGTGGACGGAGGGCGCGAAACGGAGGTTTTGGACTGACTCGTACGCTGAACCTGCCTGAGGTTGGGCTAACGTTGAACCCAGTAGTCTAGGGGAAGTCTTGGTGCGCAACGACCATGGTAACTGGTTCAGGTCTATAAATCCCCCAATGCGATATACTCCCGTGGCAAGCGCTCGTCTTGGCCCGCGCGTATCGAGCGGCAAGTAGCATCCAGAGGCTGTGGCCAAGACAACGTTTGCAGGGAGATGCTTAGTAATTCACAGACCAAGGAGGTGAGATGGCGTTGCTATATTCCTTTCGCGATGCTTCTAAAGCCAAGCGGTGTACCACCGAGCGTAAGGATGTGGCAAGGTCTGGGCAAGGTCATTCCAACCAAGTGTTGGGTCATCAGGGCGGAGGGAAATACCAAAGAGCTCCCAGACTCGAAGATTGAACATACGGTGACAAAACAGGTTCTCGATATTTGTTGGATCAGTACTTGTCGCGCTACCAAAAAATAGTGGATGACGGGCCTGTGGGGAATTCCAGCAGGTGTTCCTCTGAGTTTGGCCCGAGTTTTCCGAGGGCAGAGAAGGAAGTAGGGTGGTCGAGAGAGCTCCGCAAAAATCTGTTTAACAGTCATATTCTAGCCGGCGACGAACACGGTGGTTAGGAGCCACTGGGGTGTAACCACAGAGTTACTCCAGTAACATAAATTGGACCGGTACAGGTCCAATCGACTTCACGTGACTCTTTGTTGTTCTCCCGCCGCGTCGACCTTCATTAGCCACCCATCGTCTTCTCGCCTGTATTAAAACTATGTCCTAGCCTCCGGTACTACCAGCGCCGCAACCATGTCTCAAGCCAAGACGGAAAGCCAAACCAATCTAGCCCCTCTAGGAAAGAACGACTCCAATTCATCCGACTACTTTGACGACGATCCTGGATTTGCCGAGGCGTTGGCGACACTAGATGATCACACTCTCTTTGGGTCCCAGCCCCTTGCCTGTCTTGATAATGTATCTAGCGACCTCGGAGACGGGTCTAAACCGTCCAGCCAGGGGCGTAAGCGCAGACGATCTCTATCTCCAGTACTCGGCCAAGAGAACTCTCAGGAGGACGTTCTTGGGAATACCACTGCTTTTGTGCATCCTAGTCCTGGAAACGAGACTATCAACAGCGGGAGCAGCCCCAAGATACATTTTCCAACGATCGATCCCGGCAACGCTACACCAAAGCCGGATACCTATGGTGCCTCAAAGTTTGGCGGGTTTGGAGATTACATGCGGCGAAAACGTGCAAAACTTCAAAACCAGAACACGGACCTTAGCTCGCAAGACAAGCGGTCTTCTCAAACAGCTCTTTTCAAATCATTGGCAATATATGTGCGTTCCGACCTTGTATACACTTGTTAGTCACAGCTGAAACTCCTTTAGATTACCGGAAGAACAAACCCTTCGCTTCAAGTCCTGAGAGCTTTGATCATCCAACATGGTGGAGAATTTCATGCTTACTTGGATAGGAAAGAGATGGTGTATGTGTAGCAGTTGACCCCTATTCGCTGGATTATTGACTTTTGGCTCGTCAAAGCACACATGTGATCACCAGCAACTTGACCCCGGCCAAGGCTGTCGAATTCAAACACATGAAAGTCGTTCGTCCGGAGTGGCTTGTGGATAGCGTGGCCGCAAACAAGCTTCTGCCCTGGTCGGACTACAGATGGGTCCAACAACCAGACGGCTCGACACAGTCACTTGCGCCCCAGACTCCTCTACCTACGTCGTCGATTCCACTCCAGAGCTCCCCTGTTCGACCAGCCCCTACCCCAAAAGCAGCCGACGTGAATACTGGGAATCACGCTGAATGCTCGGTTTCCAACGCACCTCCACTGTTTGAACCAGTTCAACCGCAGGCTACGAGCGAACATAGCAAACATCCATCGTTGCCTGCGATTCCCGCCCCAAGAATCATTAATAAACGCCGCGCGAATTCACCTTTGCTTATGCCTCCGCCCCCTGCCCCGTCTGGACCCTCCCGCCCCTCCTACGCCGCGCATAAATCTAATCCCGAAGCCGAGCGTCTCATGAAATCCGCAGAATGGCGCGAAAACCATACCTCCGTGTCTGGCGAAACGTTCATCCAAGGATATTATCAGCATTCCCGATTGCACCATTTGTCCAAGTGGAAGGCTGAATTGCGAAGTTTGGTCGCCAAAGCTCAAGAGGATGCCGAAGCCCAGATCTCGAACGAGGCGGGGCCCAGTGTACTTGGCCTTGAGGCTCTTGGTTCACGACAGAAGGGGAAAGGGAAAGCCCGCTCGAGCGAAAGGGTTATAATGCATTGCGACTTTGACTCGTTCTTCGTTTCCGCAGGGATGATCGCGCGGCCCGAGCTCAAAGGAAAACCTGTCGTGGTGTGTCACGCTTCCGGAGCGGGAGCCGGGCACAGTACAAGCGAGATAGCCAGCGCTAGCTATGCGGCAAGAGCCTTTGGAGTCAAGAATGGGATGAGGTGCGTGTTGGTATCGGTTGATGTCGTTGTTTAGCTCACGTTTCATGTTCAAGTTTGGGTCAAGCACGACAGCTTTGTCCAGATATTCAGACAATTCTGTACGAATTTGAACGGTAGGCAATACTATCTATTACCCTCTGGCATCACACCAATCATTTTTCCAGATACAAAGAGCTTTCCCTCAAATTCTACACGATACTCATGGGACTTTCGGACGACCTTCAAGCTGTGTCGGTGGATGAGGCCCTAATCGAGGTCACTAGCGCGGTGGAAGCTCTGCGGGCACGCGCTCTGGAATCGGGGCAACTACAGAGTGAATCATACGAAAAACAAATGGCTGAAAGTATCAGGGATAAAGTACGTGCTGCTACGGGATGCGAAGGTGCGTTGATTCAAGGTCCGGCTATCGTTGATTGTTTATTGAGTGCTAGAATCTTCTAGTGAGCATTGGTATTGGCCCTAATATCATGCTGGCTCGTCTCGCCACAAAGCGTGCAAAACCCGCTGGTTCATTCTATCTCTCAATTTCTGACGCAGCCGCGCACGTTGCCGAACTGGATATCGTGAATCTTCACGGATTCGCGGGTGCCATACGGGAAAAGGCGATATTGAGTTTTGGGACAAGTAAACTTGGCGACTTGGCTGGAAAGGGTAAAGACACTCTGCAAAGGGCGCTTGGAGACAAGAGTGGAGAGCGGATATGGAACGCAATTCGAGGTGTTGATGACCGAGTGTTGGAGAGCGACAAACCAAGAAAGTCGGTCTCTGCCGACGTAAACGTGAGTATTCCCTAAGCAACTTTTGGAATTTTTATATACTTATGTTTAACAGTACGGCATCCGATTTGAGAATAACGAGCATGCTGAGAAGTTTATATATGGGCTCGGAAAGGAGGTTTCAGACCGTCTCAAAGCCATCAACAAGCGGGGGCGAACTCTGACCCTCAAAATTATGAAACGACACCCCAACGCCCCGAAGGAAGCCCCAAAGGTGCGTTAATTATGTCTCTTTTGAACTAAATCTCACCCTATGAGTGCAGTTCATGGGTCATGGCAAATGTGAAACCTTCAACAAGACTTGTTTAATCTCCGGTGCACGTGGCTCTGCGACGGACGACCCAAGTATCATTGGCAGGGAGGCTTGGAAGCTGCTTCAGGCGATGGCCTTTGATCCAACGGAACTACGCGGAGTTGGTATTCAAATCCAAAAGTTGGATGAGGCCGATGAACCTCGTGGTGCCGTACAAGGCCAATTAGCGATGCGGTTTCAACAGGCCAGCGCAAAAGCCAACGCCGACAAGCCAGTGCCCCCAAAGAATCCACCTCAAAAGGCTCCCATTCCCCTCGCCCCACAAGGCACGATCATCGACGTCGATGCCCTAGACGACGAGCAACTTTTCAAACCCCCACCAGGATGCAAGAACGCACCTTATGACTTGACGATGCTCTCGCAACTCGATTCAAATGGGGTGGCTCAAGTGATGAGAGGCGGAACCGATCGTGCTCGCTCTCTCTCCGTGCCAAGGATTGGACAGCCGATGCCTGGTTCCTCGAAAGCTGCATCTCTGTCGCCTCGGCAAGCTCAGGGCCAAAAACGATTGACCAACATGGGACCGCCAACGACCTTGCCCGATCGATCCAAGTTCTTTCCCGTCTTTAGTCGTCAACTAGCCCCTATTCCCGACCAAGAACTCGTCTCCCTCGACATCGATCCAATAGGCTATGCAAAAATGACACGAGAACAACAAAAGGCCATTGTGTTTGCTCGCCGTACGGCGAAAGGATTGGACGGGGCTGGACGGCCCATCTACAAACGAAAGCGACGATTTCAGGAGCCTCCGAGCGACCGAGTTTACAAAACCGTGCAGGCTGTCAAGGTCGAACTTCCAACCCTGCGAGCCGCAAAACCAGGCGCACCTACCGTAACCGAGACAGACGACGTCCAGGATATGATGCGTGCATGGGTCGAAGCGAAGATTGCCAAGAAACTCGGTCCCGACCCACGTGAAGTCGCCCACTTCAGTACATTTCTAGAGAAGTCCATGGCCACAGATAGAGGGATGCAGCGAACAGTAGAGGTCATGAAATGGTGGAAGCATGTGTGTATGAGTAGTTGGAGCCCTGATGACGAGCGGCGTGGCCAGTATGGAAGAGACTGGTGGGTAGCGTGGTGGGACATCAAAGACAAGCTAGATTCGATTGTCAAACGCCGATTTGGCGGAAAGCTCAACTTGAACTGATGAGGGTGCACGTATCATTATTCGCTTTCTGCATTATTAGAATCTACCATATTGTATGTTAGTTTAGAGCCGCTACAACACGTATCGAAACTTCTGGTTTTGGAGATCAGTGAGATCCTAAAATAGATATTGTCAACGAGGATTCACGGCTCATACTCAAGTTTTTACCGTCTCAATAACTTCAGACGTCTCTGATCCCACTCCGCCTTGAACTGCATCCCGTCGTTTATTCTCGCGTACTAGCCGTCGTCGAATCACCAGTAATAGGACTATACAACAGCTATAGCACGTGCCGATGACTGGGCTGGTTTAAGTACTAATACTACTAGGTGACGGGAGCTACTTACCAAACCATGGTAAGTAATTACTAAATTGATCTAGTGTCAATATTTTAGCCTCCGTCCATCAGGAGAGATGACGAACCGGGGTTTGTATTTCTCTGAAGTTGTCGAACGAGCTCAATCGCAGTGAATTCGAAGCGATTGAATTGGGCTTACCTTGCCACATATGAGGTCCGATTAGATTGCCAACACAATAAGCCGAGAGCATGATCGCTTGTGTGCTGTGCTGCAGGATCAGAATCAAATTCTTTCCCCGAGATTGCTGAACACTGACGTTGAACGCTTCGTGTGTCCCGCGGTACTCGACGTTACCAGCGCCAACCCGAGTACATACCCTGTCGTCCCGATATCTACATAGCGCTAAGACGCTAGGGTACCCAAAATACTGGATGTATGCGCTCACCAGTGAGGTATACCGAAATCAATAACCCAACTTTGTTCGACCAAGGTAATGTGGTAACAAAAATGGCAGAGAGTACGTCTGATACCATATATGCTGACCCAATATAAGCTCGAGCGTCGCCGAAGTATTCCACTAACTTCACACCCGTGTATATAGTGATGACTGGATGGACAATCAGCAGATCCGCAATAGTCTATTTGTGTCAAACTTACTTTCGATGACGCCGTCTAGGGTTCCAAGAAGAGTGGTTTGGAATCGGGTAAATCCCAACGACTCGACGATAAGGCTAGAATGAAATAAGACGCCCAGCCTGACTAACATTTGTGCTTTGATAGCCCCCTTACCTGCGCTGGATTCCTATCGAAGTTGGGATGTTGTTGCACAAAGAAAATGAAGCAAACAGCCAGGTTTTCGGATCCCCGAGGGCTTCGTAGAACCTAGACCCGCAGCATTGTGAGATTTAAAGAGCAGACTTTTAACACAAACTTCAGAAGATCTTACTGTTCTGGTTTCCACGTTCTGTGGCCAAGATCTAATCCCTGATCAATATCTTCAGAGAATAGCGCGGTGCAAGAACCTACCTGTTTTGTGCTCTCGGACACGCTCCACCGCTAACTTCCGCTCCTTCCCTGTCAAAAACCAGGCAGTAGACACAGAGTCGGGGAAATAAAACCAATAAGATATCGCTGTAACGAACGTCAAGACAGCGTTTGTAAGAGTGAACCTGATTCGTCTCCTGTTATTGGCTAGTACAGTAACACGACTTCTGTCATACCCACCATTGCCAAGGTGCTAGCCAACTTGACTTGATGGAAAGTGCGCCATAGCCCATAAGGTTCGAAATAATTTGTGCTGAGAAACATATCAGCTTGGCTGGGTGAGTACATCGTTTGAGGTATACCTGTGCCGTTCATTAGAACTAGAGGGACATGAGCTCATACAATAGAAAAGAATAAACCAATACTTACACCAATACCCTACTCGAGAGCTTTGTTCCTTCTTCGTGTAAAACATTGAAGTAACCAACAGAAACCCCGATGTGATGGAGCCTTCGCACACTCCAAGCGTAAATCTACAGACCATAAGCCCAGTGAAAGACAAATGAGTAGACTGGAGCGCCATTGCCAAACCCCATATCTGCGTACCCAAATTTGATTCAAGCCTGTTACACTATCGATGGAGGATGGCACGTACAAAGATATTGAGGGATAACCACTTCCCAATGGGAAAGTACTGCAGCGCAACATTTTGCCTGAATGATTGACAGTCAGCTCCGCTCAGAGGGTTTGAGAGAAAGACAAACGGAAAGGCGAATAGTAAATAACCCAGGTATAGTATGGAGCCCAACCAGTTGCTAGGAAAGAAAATGAACCGTGAGAGCACCTCAATTAGAAATGCGATGCCCTTACAACCTGCCGAATGTCAGTATACCATTCTCGATATGAGTTTAAACGTACTGGCTAGCGGTGAGATTATTATCTTCAATGAACCCGAGTACAGCTGCCCGACCAAGGGTCGCCTTGTCGAGATACTGGACACCATAGACTATGTCCAAGGAGAATATTAAAGCAGAAGAACTACTTCCGTCAGAGTGGACCCACGCATCATCATCAGAGGCAGAAGATCGCGATCAATTTTCTTTCGCACTGCCGAGGCAGAAACTTCGTTTAGAGTGGTTTCCTCATCTACACTCGGGGCGTCCGTCGTCTAGCAAGCGAGAGTATTGGCGTGAGGTAGCACAAGGGTTGAACATTCGCACATTGTCATTGTTAGCTAGTGGCTGGTACTCTGAAGCTCCGCCCACTTCTGTCCATCTTCTTAGAAGTGCAAACATTTGAGCTGGAGGTGGTCGTGGCGGTTACGAATGGGCAACGATCGGAGCCGAGACATATAAACATGGTTAAGCCGATATCACGTGACTGTACACACCCAGATACTACAATTTCCAAACATTCTCACTATTTCTAAATTTACAACGGAGAGTTTATTCTGCTGCTGCTTATACGTGCTCGCTTCTATTAGCATCTGTCTGTGGAGATCAGAGCGTGGTGTAATTAAGCATTTGAACGGGACCGAGCGCTAGTTTTGGAGTATAAGCTGAGTGTGCATCGCCAGAACCAACCCAACGCACTGTGCAAGTGTTCCGGCTATCATTTCAGGGATAGGAAATATCTCGCGCCTTGCTTCGTCTCTCGCTGGGCGGATATCAAAGACGGCGAGCATCGTGGCGATGTTGATAAAGAGCGACGCGTGAGCGAAGTGCACTCCTGGACATACTCTTCACAGCAGAGATCAGTCGGTTCATGATTCGGCCTAAGTCTCAAGCCTCACCTGCGACCAAATCCGAAGTTGGCCGGTTCAGGGAGGCTTGTATCCATGAACCTCTCCGGAATAAAGGAATCAGGCTCATGGTAGACTGAATCATCATGGTTGATAGCCCTACGTCTCAGATTCATTAAAACACCTGTCGGTAGCTAAACAGATATTATTGAACTAACCAAATATTTCCAAATCTGTCAAACAAGATGCGAGATCAATGTGAACTAAAAGGTGAAACATACCCACACGAGCGAGTTTTTCGGAATACAATAACCTTCGTATATATCTTCTTCCTCGCAAAGATGAGGTATACCTGCAACGGAGGTTAACCATTAGTAAATATTTAAGATGTAAAGGGCGGACTACAGACTTAGCGGCGTAACAGTCTACCAACGTAACACCTCGAGGATCACACAACGCATATAGGGCATGCGTTCGGCATCACCAGATTCAGGCATTCGTTTCCCACCAGTAATTTGGTCAATCTCTTTTTGTATCTTAACTTGGACTTCAGGGTGCAGCATCATCGCTAACATGAATACTTGAAGTGTTGAAATGAGCTGCCCGTAGTTCTTCAGCGACAAATATGAAGGCTCGCTGCGGAGCACTCACAGAGTCCGTCGCGGCTTGGTTGCCCGAAGGTCAGCCGAGTTGAGCCGTATTAGTATAACGAAGGCGCATACCTGTATACAAAGTTCCAGCGGTCCACATGATACGATCCATCAGTTCTTGTGTGGGTCCTCCAGGATGTGTCTGAGCGTCAGCGAGCATTTTGCTTAGTGCAGATGGTGGAGCTGTCCCATCCGCCTTACATGTGAAAGCCATGAGTAGATACCTTTGGAGCGACCGCTAATCTTCACTCACCATTTGCTTCACAGTAAACCTGTAATGTATTTCAATTGTGTCCCGTAGTTCCTGGCGCCATTCGCTTGCTACCTGTTCCCAGCCAGCTCCCGGAAACCACTCAGGAACGTAGCGTAACCATGGGAAAATATTAACCAGAAAGTCTAGAAGAATAAGCCACCAGCTAGGAGCAACCGGGGCAAGTAATATAAACTTACTGGTCGGCAGAAGCGCTTCTCCTAAATGTGCAGCTGCACCTTCGACAAGTTTTAAGACAGGATCGTCGGAAGCAGTCACTTCGTGACCGTAAACACACGATAAAATCTGCGCTCCAGACATGCTATATTCAAGCATAACCAATCGGCTGTATTAAGGGTCTATAAACGGTGAAGGGACCCACCGGGTAAACTCAGCAACAAAATCAACATCTGGTCGCTCCGTCATCCTCATTGCCATCTTTCTCGAGAGTTCGGTTTGAACTGACCAATATTTACGTACGCTATTCTTGCTGAAGGATGAATGCATAAGCTGGCGCTGGTGTTTCCACCGCTCGCCGTAAGGCAAGAATGCGGTATGTCCCGACCAGTCGACCCTGCGAGACATCCCAAGTGAGATTATCGCTGCACCATGACTATGCTAAGTACGTACAGATTAGGGGCCCCGACCATCGGGATATAGGGTCTTCCAGAGTACTTGCGGGCCCTTTTACTGAAGATATCGTATGCCGCTCGCGCCGAATTGAGTATAACCAAGGTTTGACCTGGCACCTTCAGCGCAATCACGTCGGCTATCATAAACCCTCCTCAGTCAAACCAGTCGGAGGTCTAAAATGAACACTTGCATTTGAGTTGCCTAGACCAATCTCGGTAACAACATGCTCGTTTTGAGTGGGTGGGAGATGCACATGTCCGATAATAGGGCGGGGCTTAGCTCGAGCTAGTGGAAGAGGCCGCTTCTTTCGAGCATCTGCTGTGACGTAGCCGAAGCATGCTATGGCTAGAACCGTCAAGAAAATTGCCGCAGAGTCAAAGTGACTCGGAATCGCCATGTTTTCGTGGTACGCGGTGCCAAGGGTGAGAATGTTAAATGTATGGGGATGAAGGAAGAGCAGGGTCTTATATGGTATACGAGGACACACTTGGCAGTCTTCGTTTGCGGCAGAAACTGCGCAGAGGGTTTTGTGCGAGCATGGCGAAAAGGGGCGGGTTGAGCGCCGTCTTTGCAAAATAGCCGATACCTGCTGCGCGGCGGGCTTGGCAAAGACCTGAGCAGCGCGAGATCATTATTGCCGTAGCCTCCCGCAATGATCGACCGATGACTACTCAGTCACGGGCTTTCAGGTTATATATGCGGCGCAATTGACTCACTTGTCTTACTAGAAGAGGTAACAAAATGGCCTCGGTAGATTTTCCCTATGTTAGTGCGCAGAGAAGAGCGCAAAGTACCCATAAATCCGCTGCGCTGGTGGAGAAAAAGAGGAGCCGAAAACTCTCACGTGACCAGCGCGCATGCCTTCAACGGCGAGCGCTTGTTGTCTCACTTCACCAACTCTGTCTCGACCACTCCCTCGACTTTAAATAATAATCTTCCTTTGTTATTTCCCTAGACCAGGATTCCCGCATAAGCCGTAGCCAGCTGCTTTATATGGTGCGCATTCACCCCCGACGGCCGGCCATTCGGACTAACATGGCTTCCCTGATTCTGCGAGGGTGTCTACGTTCTACTCGTTGGCCTCACCTCCATCAGAACAGTAGATCATTTACTTCGCCATGGTCTACTCAACTCCCCGGAGATACAACGTAGATTCCCTTTGAATTGAATTACTTGAATATGCGCATCGGACACTAAGCGTGGATCAACGCTTGAAAAACCTGAGGTCCGTAAAACAGGGGAACCAATGGCACGAGCTAGACAACACCCCACAACGCCGTAACTTCCCAACAATCGATCATAATCTGTATCTCCTCGGGCCAGATCTCGCAAGGACTCGTACGTCATCGTCGACCTAGACAACGAGATGTCGTCTATCAACGGCACTGTCCGTTTCACACAACATCACCTGCCGCCCAACACACGAATTAGTGTGTTACCCATGCGAACAGCAGGCGACATTTTGAATTCATTCAAGCATTGAGGACTATGCCTGCTTGGGCTGCTAGCGCTTGTCTTTGATGTTGAGCGTGCGAGTTGTCCAGACCTCGGCATCGTTTTGACCAACCGCTACCAGGTGCCCGCACACGTATCCATGGGTCGGGCCTATCCAGATCTTGCATTGTCTTCTGATTCGAGCACCTGCTGGCTTCGAGCTGGTGAACTAGTCTTGTCAATTCATGCGAGGGTCAGGGACCTCCCTCCCTGGCTACAATCGCTGCAGGTGCTGGCACGCGATTTTCGCGTTATGGTTAGACTAGGTAACTTATCTGAGTTCTGGTAATGAATTACTAGCTGTTCTGTAGACCGTTGGGGAGATAAAAGGTCAAAGAGGTCGGCGCTTACCCCTAATTTCAGATCACTGGGATGAACACTCTTTCGGCTTCTCGGAGAGCTTCGACACCGCCCTCCCCGAAAATGTCGTTGGCATTGCTCCACCTGTAAGCTTGTGTGGATATCAGATTCAACACCACACGTGTACTAATCGAAATCTTATCTATTTTCCCATAGGACTGATATGTTGAGTGAGGATGATGACTTGACCCCTTTGCTCAGTGTGTACAAAATGCTACAGTCCTGGTCCTCACTGAGCGAACTCGGCAAAGATGCACACACAACCCCCGGTCTTATCCGGGGATTAACAAGACGTGCTCAACTTGCTTGCAATGGGCGTACTGGAGATGCGCCAGGATTTAAACAAAACTCTGCCCTCACCACCGCGCATATATGGACAAAACTTTATCATGACGTGCAGCCCGATCTTCGGCGGGTGATGTGGCACTGATCCCATTATGGGGGCCTGGGTCTACAGGCCACGTTCTTGGCCACGCTTGTTGCGACCCGGCGGCGTCCATCTCGAAACTGCGCACGTTTGGAGAGCGCGAGGCACCAGCCAATCGGTTAGCTCCTGGTGCAGTGAAATCGTTAATCCAATTGCATCTGATTGTAATCGATCCCGCCCAATGCAGGCTTAGCACGGGAACTCGGCCCTGAAGGAAGAACACCGGGCCTGACTACGTCACAACGCACATTTTTAACATTCCCCATGTGTAACGTATTCGAAATTTTTGTCTCTGCGCTCAGCCTCCTGTCGAAGCGAAGCACTCCCTCCTGACCCGATCGCATCTTCGAGACTCTTTCGATGATCATCCACAACTCAGTCAGGTGATGCGAGGGGTTGAACTTCCATTATTTCCCTGGCTGATGCCCGCGCGTGACCGCTATATAACTTTCCCGGCCCATCCTGCCTGCTCCGCCACCCACTTGCTCTAGGGACGCATTCGTACGACTCGTCATGTCTAGCTACGCGCGCGAGTGTTCATCCTGGTGCAACGACACACTCATACTTAAGGAAATATCCCACCGTCGTTCCATTGCTTCCTACCTCACCTCGCTCACGCTCACCGCTGGCGCTACCGTGGGGACGATGGGTGCGGTCGCTCCGCTGACCGTCCCCATCAGCGCGTTCAAGCTGTACAAGATCAGGTCACACAGGTCAAAGCTTGAGGCTGTCCGGGCAGAGCTTGCGAGGAGACATCTATTGCCTGCAGAGAAGCGGACATGTGATGTGTTTTTGCCTGTGGCCGTGACATGTATGATCTACATGGCCACGCTCGGGATTGCGGACATAATTGACCTTGTGCCGTCTGACGTGCAAGGCATGTTCGGGGACGTGGTTGACGCCACGCCGGGGGTGAGGACAATAGCTAGAGTGTTGATCTACGTCTACTGATCTAGTTGTACTTTAGAGCATCGGCGGTGACTGTGCGAATGATACGTATCAGGCATTCCTCGTAGCAGAGGCGGCGTCGCCTTGGACAAAGGCCGAAATGCACCCGACGTCTCCCCCTCGTGAGGTAAGTTGTCTCTGCCGGAAGAACTGGGCCCTTTATTAAAGATGTAATCCAGGCTACTGCTCTCTCTCCACTCAAAAAATATCAGTGATTTATTTACGTAAATATGGCGTCGTCATCGCTTTCAAAAATTTCGCTGGTCTTGAGCAGTTCAGGTCGTTCTCAGGGGGTTTACTCGCTTTTTATGTGTGCAGCTCGGTCTCAATGACGTGTACTTTTATTTCGTTGAATCAACCTTTGAATCTACCATACCTTTTACGTCAATCCGGGCCGGAGTGACACGGGAAGTGACTGATAATTCATTTGAAGGCAGGGGGGACCGCCAGGGTGTATAATAACACACATCCAGAGGGTGGAATCTGGGTAATTCGTTAGAAAGTATTGTCTTTGTCCCTCTGGTTGGCCGAATCCCTCTGTAGGCGCCGCATTCAGTCAAATCCCGGTGTTCTACCAGCAGCGATGCTAACGCACCGACAGGGAGCGCCTAGACGTACTCGCTGTTTGGCTCGGTGATGAGAGCCGATGACGTTGGTGGCAGGCGAACGCAACGGTATTTACCACTCACGTCAACGTTTTCGTGACAGGTAGATTCAACGCTTTTGGGTGCAGAGAAACGGCCAGGCCTAAGGTTCTAGGGTGTGCTTGGACGAGGACAAGCGACTGAGAATTCAATGCAAAACGCCGAGAACGGGTCAGTTCCCGATCGGAAGTCGATATAGAGGCGAGATTCTCAACCGAGCGTCATCCCGGCAATCAAACTAGATAAGCCACCCTCTTTCTACGCAACTGGTTTAAAC
>WSLM01000492.1:0-14542 GCA_019677335.1 Ceratobasidium sp. UAMH 11750 | reverse complement strand
CCCCCCCCCCCCCCCCCCCCCCGGGCCCGCCCCCGCCCCGCGCGCCACCCACCCCCCGCGCCCGACGGGCACCCCATCCCCCCCCGGGCCGCCCGCGCCCCCCCACTAGAAGTGTTGGCGGTGAACTCGCCTATATCAAATGTCCGCAAGGCACGCGATTTAGCCCTTGCACAGGCGCACACGTTTAGGCCACGAAGATCCGTTGATCGGGGACGTGCACAGTCACACCTTGGTGGCGTGACACTGGCAGATGTCTTGTACTAACGTTGATTACTGCGAACAGCATTCCGAGCTGAAACGACTCGGTAACCTACCGCGCAGCGCACGTCCGGGTCATGCATACCAATGCCGCTGGTTCTAGATCCGACCAATCGATAAACGTTGTCTTTGAATGGCCACGAGATAAACCGAGGATACGATTGGAAGGGCGATAATAGGGCGCTTGTGGAGATCAAAGCGCTTGAGCCATGTTCGCATCCGCAGCGCTAACTGCATGAGTCATTTCAGCTGCTCGGAAGTGAAGGATAAAAGTGGATTACACCAGTTGTATGCGAAATAGGCGACGCGTCCATCATACGGAACTATTGGGATATTGTTGATTATACAGATTGTACTAGCTGGGCATCAATATGGGGCTTCATAGGCTAAGAGCGCCTGCTAGATCAATGAGCACTTTATTTAGTGCTTAAAAACCAGCATTTAATATGCTTGGTAGTGTCGGTTATACGTCTTGTATCATACAAAGTGGTATGTTACTCGATCGCAGTTCCTCCGAATTTCGGGTCGTCCGTCACGTGCTGGGCGTGAATTGGAAATTACGCTCCGTGACTGGCTGGATCGGCGTGAGATCGCCCATCACCGCGCGCTCTGCTTGTGACGATCATGTTTCCGGCTTGACGCTCTCTGCTGATTTATATCCGGACAACGCATTGGTGCTGAGTGTGGTTTTCCAATCGTGGCTACCATGGTCCCTCCTCTCGCGATTACTTGTGACAAGGTCTTGGGTTATCTTACTGTCAAGAACCTATTATATGTATCTAGCGGTCTCGTTCTCTTGAGGGTCGGAAGATGGTTTTACTTTCCGATTCGGAGGCTTTTTTCTCCTCTTCGACACCTACCAGGTCCTCGGAATGAAAGCTTTCTCTTCGGTAATTTGAGAAGAATCTTTGCGGCGCAAAACTCGGTAATACACGAGGCGTGGATCAAGGAGTATGGATCAACGTATGTGTATCGGGGTTTCCTGTCGGTGGGTGGCGTCCACAAGTGGGGAAAAATATACGTCTGAGATTGATTCCGTCATCCCTAGTCGTACCGACTCTACACACTTGACACACGAGCCCTAACTTTGTGAGTTTATGGAGCCACTTGCGCCATTTGCACATACCACTTATAATGCTTCATGACCCGTAGTGTTATGACTCAAACCAACTCCTTTCCTAAACCTGAAACCGTTCGGCAAAGTCTTGCAGACATTTTAGGAGAAGGTGCGCAAAGACATGTATATGTATAAGATCGAACTGACGATCCGATCATAGGCTTATTGTTTGCCGAGTCTGATACTCACAAACGCCAGGTCGGTTCGTTGGATCTCTTTGCTTCACACGAGCTAATTGTATACTTTAATAGCGTCGTATCATGGTATGAAGGTTGACCGTACGCCCTCATTTGTCCTCACCTTCCGTGCAGAACCCTTCATTCGGCCCGCCTCAAGTAAGGGACCTTGTGCCAGTTTTCTGGGAGAAGTCAAACAAAGTGAGTTTCTAGATGAAGTTCTCGTTCACGCTGACTAACATGTCGAAAGCTACGAGATATATGGCTTAACATGATTAAATCAAACCCGGAGGGAGCCGCAGTGATAAACGTTCTCCCTTGGCTCAGCCGTGCGACCCTTGATATAATTGGTGTTGCAGGTGCGCCAGAAATCAAGTTGAAATCGCAGCCTTGATTTATTCGAACATAGGTTTTGACTACCACTTTAATTCGCTGGATGAGGAGGACAAGGACGAGCTCTCCAAGGCATTTATGCGAGTTTTCGAAGCCGGACAAAACTTTAGCGTGCTCACGATTCTACGGAGTGCGGTTCCAATAACACGCCTCATCGTGAGTCCGTGCAGCCATTGTTTCGCAAATCTTAACCGGCCCGATTTTCTCCTAGCCTAACGAGCGCAATCGGATTTTGGCAGCAAGCATGGCTACGTGGGTAATGCAACGTATCAAGGACATTTTATTGACTCGCTCGGTAGCATGCGACGAATTGGGTTAAAGCTGATTGACGACAAGAAGGCGGCCCTCACTCAAGACTTCAAGACTGGATCGACCACTCAAGGGCGTGATTTACTTACCCTTCTTATCAAGTCAAATATGGCGTACGAGAACGAGGGTCAGAGAATGTCAGACGATGAAGTACTCGGCCGTAGGTTCTCGACTGCAATAATCATATGATATTTACCCACAATCTGGTTTAGAAATCTCAACCTTCCTCACTGCCGGCCACGAAACAACTAGCACATCTACAACATGGGCACTATATGCACTTTCACGACACCCACAAGTTCAACACAAGCTGCGTCAAGAGTTACTAGACTCGGGACTCGGAGATGAGCCAAGTATGGCCGATTTGGATAAACTGCCGTATTTGGACAAGGTTGTACGCGAATGTTTGCGTGTCCATCCTGCTGTCCCGTCGACGGTTCGGGAGGCGGCCCATGAGGTTCATATTCCGCTTTCTCGACCCATCAAGGATCGGAATGGCGTTGATCGAAGCTCTATCACGTATGTATCAGTTCACTCGTGATATTTTGATATGTGGATTGACTAACATTGCCCTGGAATAGTGTTCAGAAAGGAGACGCTGTATTCATCCCGATCTTGGCTATGAACCGTGCAAAGGAGGTTTGGGGAGAGGATTCTATGGAATTCAAGTTGGTGTTTACGCCTCTGAATTTGGACAAAACTTCTGATCTGATTCTACGCGGGCTAGGCCTGAACGGTGGGATAACCTCCCTGAAGCGGCCAAGGATATGCCGGGAGTTTGGGGTCACTTGATGACGTGAGTGCATTCTCCGGGCCATGTACTCGGCCAGAGTCTTACTGTACTGAATTTGGCAGGTTTATTCACGGAAACCGCTCGTGCATTGGTTATCGATTTGCGCTCATTGAGTTAGTCCATCGCGAGATTCGCGGGTGCATATTTATTCATGCTTATAATCGTCTGCAGAATGAAAGCGTTGATGTATTCCCTCATACGCGCCATCGAATTCGATATCGACCCGAACCTTGAAATCGAGAGTAAATCATCGTATGTCTCGGGAATATGACTCCGCTGTAGACTCTACTGACACCTGGCCACAGGATTGTGACGCGACCACGGGTTGTGTCGGAGCCGGAGAAAGGAAATCAGATGCCACTAATATGCAAGGCCGTGTCCTCAGTTTGAAGGGAGATTCAAGGATACAAACAATTCTAACCCAAGAGTACGCATAGAGGTTTGTTTTCAGGCTCAATTCAGGCCTGTTATTTGTTTGGTCTTAGGTCACGTGATATATCTACTTGGATAACGTCATATTTAGTGGTTTTTTTGTCAGCGACAAATTGTCAAACACTGTTTGGTCCTATCTGGCCACACAGAGCATGACGCCACCGAATCGGGCATCTTCTTCAGCTCGCACAACCATCATGGATAAGATGTCTACCGATATGTTGGCGAAACTCCGGGAATATGTTACTCTCCACAGGCTCTCATATCTCTTGGGAAGTATTCTAATTGTCAAGCTCGTTCAGTGGCTACATTTGCCGGTTCGAAGGCTTTTCTCGCCCCTTGGTCGTCTCCCGGGGCCAAAACGCGAAAGTCTGATTTGGGGTAATCTCAAACAGCTCCTCTCGAGCTCGAATTTAACCATTTATGAGCAATGGGCCGAGACCTATGGTCCGACGTTTGCGTATCAAGGGCTGTTTTCGGTACGGTTATCTCATTTATTTGGTGTTATACGCTCTGACGTTCGGCCCTCTGGATATAGTCGTACCGGTTGGTCACCCTTGACATTCGGGCTTTGAATTTGTCTGTCTCGCTGAACCCAGGAGTATCTTCAAAGCGCTGAGATATTATCATTTGCAGTATCATGTCCCAAACCGAGTCTTTCCCTAAGCCCGAGAACTTCCGTCAGGGTCTAGCAGGTTTCTTGGGGCAAGGTATGCTTAGCACCACCAAGTTTCTGTGGTATGACTAATCCATACTGGATACACTAGGGTTACTATTTGTTGAGTCGGATGCTCACAAGCGCCAAGTAAGCTCGTGTTGCTGGTTCTGTATACGAAATAAGCTAAAGTTATTGTTTTCTAGCGTCGCATAATGGTATGGGCCACGGTGATTTGCGCGCAGTGTTGTTGACGCGACCGTTTAGAATCCGTCCTTTGGTTCGCCACATGTTCGAGCGCTGTTGCCTATCTTTTGGGAAAAATCGATCAAGGTACGCGCTAGTATGTCTACCTCGATGAACCTCATTGACATATCTACTCGCGCAACATAGCTCAAAGACATCCTGCTGAACATCGCAAAGTCGAATTCGGAAGGAGAAGCCGTCATCAACGTGTTACCCTGGATTAGCCACACGACCTTGGATATAATTGGGGTTGCTGGCAAGTCTATTTTTAGATCATGTGGCCAAAAGAGGTGTACTGATAGCTGGCCTCACATCCAGGTTTTGATTACCATTTTAATTCGCTCGATAATGAGGGTCAGAACGAGTTATCAGCGGCATTTAGAAAGGCCTTTCAGACCGACCAATCAACGAGTGCGTTTACTCTACTGCAGCGGTTTCTCCCAATTCTCCGGTATATTATCGTAGGCTCTATTTCTATCCACGTAACATTCGTAACCTAACTTGCATTACAGCCGGATGAGCGTAGCCGGGCTCAACGAGAAGCATCCACAATGTACGTTTGTCAATATCCAATCCCCGGCTTCGAACAATTACTGACTCGGTTCTACAGTATGCGGCGCATCGGGTTGAATCTCATCGCAGAGAAAAAAGTATCGCTGGTCCACGAAACTAAAACCGGCTCGGCCGCTCACGGTCGCGACTTGCTCACGCTGCTTATAAAGTCAAACATGGGCTATGAAAACGAAGGCCAGAGGATGACGGACGACGAGGTGCTTGCTCGTGAGTTAGGATCATATAACCTGCCACCCATAAATTGAACCACCTTCGCAGAAATCTCGACATTCCTATTCGCCGGCCACGAGACTACTGGCACGTCGACGACGTGGGCATTATATGCGCTTACCCAGCATCCGAATGCGCAACGCAAGCTGCGGCAAGAGCTGCTCGAGTCGGGGTTCGGCGATGAACCGAGCTTAGCAGACTTAGATAAACTCTCATACTTGGATAATGTTGTCCACGAATGCTTGCGGCTGTATCCCGCAGTGCCTGCTTCGCTTCGTGAGGCAGAACATGAGGTCCACATTCCAACCTCGCAGACATTCAAGGATCTATCGGGAGTGGAGAGGACTTCTGTGCTGTAAGTATGGTTCCCGGATGCTACTATACGGAAAGCTGAGGGTATTTAACTAGGGTTCAGAAAGGAGACCTCATAATACTTCCGATTCTGGCTATGAATCGCAACAAGGAGATTTGGGGAGAAGACTCGACAGAGTTTCGGTATGCCCTTGAGGTTCTGGCACTGGACATAGTCTGATTCTCGATATTCATCAGTCCGGAGCGATGGGATAATCTTCCTGAAGCTGCGAAAACGATGCCTGGGGTCTGGGGGAACTTGATGACGTGAGTGCACCTACATTTCACCACCGTGGAATTAAATTTCATTATAAATGTAGCTTTATCCACGGGAATCGATCATGTATCGGGTACCGCTTTGCAGTCGCCGAGTAAGTTGCTTCGTTCTCAAGACGTATTCCAGAATACTAAACGCTATCTCATAGGATGAAAGCTCTTCTTTACACCCTTGTACGAGCGATCGAGTTTGACATCGATCCAGATATCAAAGTCGAAAGCAAAGCGTACGTTCTATGCACTTACTCGACCCTTTTGTAGCAATCTAACCGTTTACGATAGACTCTCAGCTCGCCCGCTTGTCGTGTCCCACCCCGAGCAAGGAAACCAAATGCCGCTCATTTGCAAGCCGATATCTGCTATCTAGGCAAGCATATACCATTCCGTGCCTCTGTGGGGTCCCTCCGGCTCGCTGTTTCACGCCGAAACCAGAACTGTTATGTGAAATTGTACTAATCTACCAAATTTGACGCGTCATTACCTGCGCACTATCTATCAATATAATCCTCTAGCCAAACCTGCCTGAGCAACCTGCAGAAGCGCATATACAGCCTCGAGGACCTAAGCAACGCATTAGCACACATTCACAATGCGCCACCAGACCTAAACAATTTGTATAATCGGGGTGTGTTACATACCTTGAAGTATTTTCGCCAGAGTCGGCCGGATTTTGGCCTCTGTCTCCTCCCAGAAAAATGAGGGACACGGTAGCCTAACGAGCGTAGCGAATGCGGCAAAAGACAAGTTCCTGTGGGAGGTAAGTACGGAGGTCATTGCACTATTACAAGGACATTATTGCTCACCACAAGTTCTTTGCAAATTTCTTTCTTTGTATGTCGGGTACAATCTCGATATCGCCATTTCCCGCTCGGATCAATCGAGCAAATGCTTCGAGCTGCTGGCTTTCTTCTGGGGTATTCTGGGGATCGTCTGTAACCTCGAGTTTTGGTCTATATACCCCGCATACAAGGCGATCCTGTAACCCAAATTCATTGGTTTCTTGCTTAGCCGAGGGGTGCACAAACGACTCACAAACGGCCCTTGCTCAACAATATCCCTGTCTCCAACCAAATTAGCCTGGATGTACACCGCAGCGCTCAAGATGCGGGGTTCGCTAGCCAACCAAGCAGATTGGACGGCAGCGTAAAGATCTTTTTCGACACCTAGCCCGTTTTGTAGAACCACAAACGTTGGGGGTGGAAATTTACTAGCATAACCAGGAGCCAGAAGAGGGGCGAGGATCTGGGGCGTGGGGTTGATATCCGGGAGGGCTTTGGTTGTGATGAGCACGTATTTATATTGTCGGTCAGCTGCTTCTTGGACGCTCTTGACCACTGTTTCCGTCAGGTTCAGGGATGCAGTCTATTCGGATATGCATACCTCTATCCGGCTTCCACCCAGGAATATCGCCATGCTTTTTGCTCTTTATATCCATGCCTTTAGCTATCGAGATGATGGTCGGCGAGTCATATCCAAGACATCCCGGGATAATATCATTATACTCACTCAAAACCCTTTCATAATTGCCACGGGCAATAGCGGTGACTCTGATCGAAGGTGTTTTACCAAGTATCAGAGCGTCTAGTAAAACACATGGGTAAGAATCATGCTTTCATCGGCCACGAAATAGCGAAAACGTACATACATATCACTCCAACAGCCCCAAAACCCACCAAGAGAACGTCCTCGAAAGCAGGGGTCGAAGTAGTAGATGCCGCCATCACAAAACAGAAATCGTTTCAAGGTGTGGTGGTATGTAAGTTGCCAGCGGACACCGTATTATAAAGTAGCCCATCACCGGAATCCGAGTCCGAATCCATCACTCCACGTGACTTGATCTTCCATCGTCTGACAGCGCTCCGCGAACAGGGGGATTCGTTATATCCATTTGATCAGGACTGTAACAATGATAAAAGCTATCTCCTGTGATAATATGAAGCAAATCGGCCCCTTGTCTGCAAACCAACCTTTGAGCTGCGAACCGCACCGAGAAGCGATGTGCGTTTTGAAAGCGGGTTCTGCCGGCCCGGCTTGACTTTCCTGGTCCTGAGAGTGTCCGAGGGCCCGCACTAGCCACCTGCTCTCCACCTGACCACCAAGGCGAGGATACGCAATTTGAGGTCACCGTGATAGGCAACACTTTTCCTAATGAACTTCCAGTTGTGCAGCGATTAACATGCAATTGACTCCCGCCCAGAAACCGTAATGGTCTAGGACGATATTTTGACGCTGCCAAGCACATCGAGTATTTTTCCTGGAGCGCCCAGGAACGCACCCGCTGAATTGGTGGACGTTCTTGGCCCACCGAGTCTCTCCACTCCACTGAAAATGCACAAATGGTATTAACTAATCAACATATCCTAGCAGTTCCGTAGGAAAGGCGCGTCACACCAATCTCACATGCAACGGGTGGGGTCCATTTTTAGCTTACACCTGATTGAACAGCCCCAAGCAGCCGAAATGGCACACGCAGTTGACGCTGGCGATGCTAACACGGCTCAAGCATTTTGATCGCCACAGGGACCTTTTCACCGCTCCTGAAGTCGCGTTCCCGGTTTATCTTGCGCCCATCCCTTGATAGAGAATCTTGTCAGTCGATTGGATCTACAATCAACGATGGACATGCACGACCCGGATATGCGCTGTGCGGTAGGTGACTGAATTGCCTAGGCTCAGGGGTACGTTCATGGATTCAATTTTAGTGCGAAACATCTCTCCCAGCGCTATGCACCCCAACGTCGTCGACTGCAAATGCCCGCGATTGAATAGACCTTCGTAGGTTAAACGTGTGCAGATGCCAAAGCGCGTGTCCTGAAGACTCTTGATATAAGCGGGGCCCTCAGATAACACTTCCAGCACCTTCCCACCCGCTTGGAGTTCGAGTGATATGTCTTTTTCCTTCGCCTCGAGCTCTGCTAGCCTCAAGAAGGCGCGATGCACCATGGAGTTTAGCGCCGTATGGGGCGAGGGCGAGATATTTGACTGGTACCGGAATACCTTGACCAGCAGGATGATCAACAGACTCGAGGTTCGCATCACTAGAGACGCCATACCCCACAGGTTCGTCGTTGCATATATGCAAGATGGGTCTATTTGTCGCTTTGACAGGCGACCCCGAACTCCGCAAAGCGTGTTCGTCCCAATAGGGCCTCAAAGTCCGGGCGAGGAGCCGTCTTGCAGAGCTGCGGACGAAGCCTGCATCGTGAACAGAGCCGAACTACTCGAGATAGAATTGTCAACAAACTGGGAGATCAGACTGAATCTCCCCGTCGAAACCGACGTCCTCCTTATCCTCTCAGCTTGTTTTGCTATCGCTCAGGACAAATTGGCTCGCAACTATGCGCTTCGAGAGTATAACTGCTACTTTTTCTCTTGGACTATTGTCATGCTCGTCACCCGTCACCTCCTTCCTTTCACCGTTCCATCGCCTGCTGCCGTCGAGTCTCGTTTCAGCTCTAGGATAGCTGAAACCAGCGCTGCCGTTGGTGACAGGCTAGTTCAGGCGCTGCTGCACATGGGGCTCAGCGCCGTGGCTCCATTCGACAGTGCGACCGGCAAAAGGCTTAACCAAGGTCTTAGCAAACAAGAACTAGCTGTATGGGGTCTCCCTTCGCCAGTGCTGCGTGGCTTATTGCGCCAGTGCCTCAAGATACAACTACGCTGTGGCTTGAAAAAGAAGGTGGACGAGCAAGTCCGTTCTCAGCTAGAGACTCGGGCGGCTGCGGTATTCCGTAGTCTTTTGGAAGCCTCGGGCCGGGCTACTGAAGAAGACCGGGGAGGTGCTCGAGAAGCCACCCATAATACAGTCGCGGATGTGGTTCAAAACCGACTCTGGCTGAACGAACTACTTGCGGATTTGCAGCAACCCATTCACGAGGGGATACTTCAAGTTCTGTGGGATAATATATTGGACGCAATTGCCGAAAGTTACAACGACGCCAACCGGGATGTGGTCCACCAAGGTTTCCGCAAGCTCCCGCTGCTACATCGCTTAAAATATCACCTGCTCGGCAAAAACGTGATCCAGTTTAGTCAAATCTGGAGCGAGGCACTGCGCGCTGCACTCCCGGCCGCACGTCTGGCAGGCCACGGAAAATACCGACCAGAAAAATCCCACGGCGACATGTTTGATCTGGCGTTTAGAGCTGGTGTTGCCGCGGCGCTCCAGGCCGCGCAGGACGTCGTCCGAAGGACAGGGCCAGAGCTAGCCAACCCTAAACGAGACGAGATGTGGGAGGTTGTGTGGAGTGTTTGGGATGAAGTTTGGGAGCGTTCACGGGTGACTACTCAAGCTATGGCTGTTAGCTTGGTCGAAAGTACCCTGGCGGACCTTGTGGGACGGGTCGCAGAGGACGTCGTGAAGGAACTTGGGGATAATGATAGGCAGAAGGTACAAGCAACAATCCAGTCCAAGGTGAGTTATTCGGGTGTCTTGTGTCCCATTTTCGCGCATTAATATTACTCAGAGGAACCAAAAACGACGTTTACAAGGCGAGGGGGCGGAGCTGTCGCTCGAGGTTTTCCAGCTGAATATCAGGGGGTTCATCAGGTCGGTACCAGGTCAAACCTTGGAACACCAGAAGAGGATTGAGGAAGCAATGTCACGCGCGTGGGATGTATCGAGGAAGACCTACACGCCACTGAGCCCGGTCACCCCTTGACGGAGATATGTTTGGATGTATGTGTTAGTGTTGATTTGTTTGTTGTCGCTTGATTTCTCTCGTATTATGCGTATACACCCCTAGCTATATACCCGCCATGTACAACACGTTCTATTACTGTAGATATATGCGCCGCTTAGCACATGTTTGTTTATGTACATTAAAGTTGTAGTAATCACGGCAGAACCAACGATCCTTGAAGGGATCGAAAACTAGGCTTGTGCCATCCTACTCGCCGGGCACTCCTACTTCTGTAGCATGATCAGCTCGCCGATCCGAGAGCCACGCATCACGCTCAAACTGCCTTGGTATAAGCTCGTAGACACAACACTTTATATATTTGGCTCGTCAAAACATCACAATACAAGGAATATAAAAGAAAGAAAAGACAAGCAACAATTCGGCCATACTAGACGACTTGGCTCCCGCGAGTTGCTACTCAAACACGTCGATGCTCCAATTGCTCAATTTCATGGATGTTTTCCTTGTCTACGGAGGCCGACCTGGGACTCGCCGGACCCTCTCCAGGCACTCCGTCGTGCAACACTTGCTCTGCGTTCTGTTGTTGCCTGCGCTTGATTTCTTCGGGCTCGAACACTGCAATACGATATAAGCTGGACGCATTTGGGAGTCGAAGGCTGCAACTTACGGAAGGCCAATTCTTCGAGTGTACGGCCAGAAGTCTCTGGGAACATGAAGAAGACGAAGCAAACTTCAAAGAGCAGCCAGACGCTAAGCGTGTAAAGCTGATTAGTACTCATGAAGAGTGACAGCTATCCACAAAGCGACATACCAATAGCTAATGTAATACTTCCATCCTGCGTTTGCGATTCCAATAGGGTTGACATATTGGTTGAAGAACCCGGCGGCACGTCCCCACCATTGGAAGATCGTGATACCCTTGGAGCGAACGGTGAACGGGAACAGCTCGACCAGGTACGCTATGGATCCTAGTCAGCCAAAGCCCCAATTATCCACCCGGTTTCAACTCACTGTAAGTAAGCGCGTTGTACCCCATATTGTAGGCAGGAGAGTACAAGAAGATCATCGCCAGGACGGCATGGGATGCCGCCTTGTCACCTCGAGTAGTGTAAAGCGCCGCGGAAGTCGTCCAGCCAACGTATACGCTCAACAGACATATCGTGCAAGCGAGATACATCGGCCGGCGCTTGAACTTGTAGACGGACAAAGCCCAGAAAGCTGAATTTGTAGTGGTGAGAAGCGCATATAACTTGGAAAGGCTGATAAACTTACTGCCGTTGACAAAGCCCCAGCAGGTGTTTGCCAAGTTGATCTGGTTCACAGTCCTATTGTTGGTGATGCCGACTCCTTCGAGGATGCGCTTTAGGTAGTACCTGAAATAAACCGGTCCTGGATCAGCAACCCACGCATCGAATAGCAGCGCTTTTGGACTCACGAGATCATACCGTTCCCACTCCACTGAGTAAACAGACCCAGGAAGGACGCAATAATCACACGACGGCGCATTCCGGGCGTGGCCAAGAGCTCCTTCCATCCACGCTTCGAGTTTTCCATTTCAATCTTGAGAGTCGACTCGATTTGGGCAAACTCTGCCTTGACAAACTCAGATTCGCGGTCGCCTTCAGCATGGTATTTGACCAGGATCTCGAAAGCGTCGTCCCGGCGGCCTTTGGCGATAAGCCATCTGTCACGAGATCGATGTCAGACATAGAGTTGATGTATCGTAGAGCATGTGAACTTACCGAGGAGACTCGGGAATAAAGTAGACAAACGAGATCTGGAACAGACTGGGAACGGCTTGCAAGAGACTCGGGATGCGCCAGCTCCAGTTGCTCTTCATGTTGAAAGTACCGAGCGTAACGCCGGCAGCGATGATAGCGCCCACGAACCAGGATGCGTTGAAGAGTGATGTCATCACGGCGCGTTCTTTGGGGTACGATAGCTCGCCGATAAGGGTCGAGGCGGCAATGATGGCAAACGGGATACCGAGACCGAGGATCCACCGAGACATCACGAACATGGGGTCTTGCCAAGTAATCAGGGGATAAATAAAGACAAAATAGGTAAGCGGACTTACAGTTGATAGAGCTCGCTTGGAGGGCGGCGCCAATGACCATGAGCACACTCCCAAAGAGAATGGCAAAGCGGCGTCCAAAGCGGTCGTTGATCAGCGGGACTATGGGCAACGCGCATATGGCACCCAGAGAATACATGGACGACATGATGCCCAAGAGGTTGCCTCGGGGCTTGCCAAAGACTACGAGCGGCATTCAGAGGGCAACCCAAATGATAGGACACAAGTACTTACAATTATCCCAGTAAGTGACTCCTTGAAGACCGTTCATCATACTCGAATCAAAACTGATGAATCGTTAGTAGCTACTTCTCAACAGTAGAAGCTATATTTTCTCACCCGCTGGTCATCTCGACGCCCATACAAGTTGGCAACAAAAGCAAGTATAGGGTCCGTAGGTTGGGTTTGTTGTACCAAGGCACCTTGTCCTGTTCGACATAGCGAGTCACCACAGGGTCTGCGGCCGCTCCGCCTCCGTGCATTCCACCGCCAGCCATGGTTCGAGGTAGGAGGGGATGTGTGGGGAAATGGGGAAGTGGGGAAGTGAAGAATCGAGCTCTTCGTGAAGGAGATGTCGCTTTATATCATCCAGACAGAAGAACTTGCCGAGACGTTTGCAATCGCGTAACCGTGGAGAACCACCCAAGACATCCATTCTTGTCCATGAACGTCGATTTGTACGCACGCCGAGGCGGAGTATTTGACCGAGGACTCACCGGGTGATCGCCAGACATCACGAATGCCAAGCCAAAACGGAAGTACAGCCATTCTTGTCCATTTACCCGGGTCTTAGCGGTCTGGAGTAATCTCGTATGATTAGAAAGGCTGACAGATAGGGGGGCGTGCTGCCCAGAGTTGAACTTTGGGGCATACACGCCAAGGCACGAAGTTGATCCAGCTGGGCACCTGTCGCCGAAGGGATCAACGAAGATAAGGCGACCCCACAGAGTATTCATCCAAGCAAGTAGTACGCCAGAAAGAACAGCAAGACCATCGTGAGGGAAAGCGTACAAAAAGCGACGGCAGGATGGATCGCTCTCTCTCAGTTCTCTCCAAAAACCGTATAGCTGCTCATCAAATAGGTTAAACCCGAAGTAATTAAGAAATCAATATGCAAAGATGTCGAAACCTCTCTTGGACAAGGATTGACTGCTGCGCTAGAGGAATACTATTCCGGTGTACACGGGTTGAGTGTGTTGGTGGCGTAATAAGCGCCACCAGGGTCTGGCTTATGTCATGTCAAGGAACGCCATGAAGCGCCAACGAGCTCCGCGACATGTGGGTACCAATTAGTTTACTACACTGGATTCTTGCCTTGTCTTGATCCTTATTGTTAACCTAAAATGACCTATGTTGGCTTCCAGATTCGTTTTTGGCTTTTCTTCTGCTTTGGTTAACTGGCGACCAGTATCAGGTTGGACGAATCACGACACACCTACTCCCAAGGCACCGGAAGACTCACCCTATCGAATTGGTACGAAAGAGTCCCGAAGATACATACTGGATCTTGCAGTTTAAGGCTCATTCATCTATATTCCACATAATAAAGCCACCTATTCGTATGCCCCCGCGTTCCACACCACCTCCCCACAGTCGCGGCGGATTCCAACCACCAAACGATGCATCGACATTCAAAGACCTACTTCACTTTGAAGAACGGCTCAAAATCAATGCTGCAAAGCTGAAGAAACGTAAGAGGAGATATCAAGGTTAGTCAATTGTACAATCCCAGCAATTGTACACTCACCGGCCGTGGGGATTAGTATTCCTCGTCCAACTCACTCTTGTCATCCTGATTCTCACATCGGATGTTCTCCTGGACACTTCGTTTTTGATGCTGCCCATCAACCTCGTGGTCCCCCACCTGGACGAAAAAATTCGAGTCCCGCTCCTAAAATGGTGGTTTGGTCACTCGGATTGGGTCGTTCCGCGAATCACGACTCCAGTTATCCCTCATCAGTATTTGACCCCTGGTGTATGGCTCGTCGCCGTAACCACTCTTGTGTTATTCTTTGCTAGCGGTCTGTACTCGGAGA
>WSLM01000491.1:0-16004 GCA_019677335.1 Ceratobasidium sp. UAMH 11750 | reverse complement strand
AGGCACTAACCTTCAAGTTGCTCTATTCGGGTTCGCAGAGTCCCGTCAGTCGGAGCGGATTTGAAGCCTGAGTCTGCCTTTACTTTCATTCTCCAATCAAGTGGATACGATAAGTCTAGCCAACAAATGATTACACTCCAAGTACTCACTAAGGGAGGCGATGTCGTAGTGGGCATTTTGTTAGCCAATACGCTGACAGAGGATGATGGGTGTCAAGCAGATCTCGACATTCGATCACGTGATCCACACCCTGCTTTCATCAAAGATTATCTCATCAGGAACAAGTGACTTTCAGCTTGGGTGCATGTACCAAGATTGAACACAGTAATTCATGTACACGAGTCATAACTTTGCACTTAGAGCAGCATTCACACCCTGAAGAGAACTCCAAGTATCTAAAGAGCACTAGACTACGAAAAACCCAACCATCAGAGCTGCACACTCCTCCGACGACACTACTGTACACTCACCGTCAGTCCACTCATCCTTGGCCGTGGAACGCCTCGCATTCCAGTTTATGAGATTCCAAAGTCTCCATATTCCAATGTCTAATCACCCACAACAGACATCAGCTCGGTTGAAACATCAAACTCACGGTAAATCACTCACGCAAGCTGGCACTCAGTGGGATTGCAGTACGTAACTCGGCCACACCCCTCGCAACAATAACGTGCATCAATCATCACCACATCTTGGGGTATCGGAAAGCACCGCGAGTACGCACAATGCCGACCTAAAATATTGTTATTGAGGAACGAGGAGTTTATATCCATCATGAGCATGAGCATTTCTCGGACATAGACCAAGTGCCATTGCGGTCGGCGTTGGGGTGTATAGTTTATCGCGATTGACATTAAAAGTTCGACGAGTTTTGCCCAATCGAGCTCCAAGTTGTAAAAGAGCTCCCGTGCGGCTTGAACCCAGTTGTTCAATATGGGTTTCAGTTCGATGATTGATTTGAAAAGCGTCTTCCAAAACCGTGAAGTGTTTTCTGCTTCGGTTTCTGCAGACGCCACACAGTTGTGATCGTTTTATCACAAGACAGTCGTCAAATGTTTACATACCTTGATTCAGCGTCAGAAATAGTATCCGACCAATAAGGCTAATGAGGTCGGACTTCATAAACATTTGTGCAAGACACAGCTCTTTGTCTGGGCCCAAGGATTGCCTAGCATCGACAGCCCTATCCCAATATGTTAGAAAAGTAACTGAATTGGAACAGTGCTCACCTAATAAACTTGAATATGCGTGATACAAACCAGCGAATACTAATTTGATCTTCCACCGAGATGTCTTTTGGACGGGCTAGGAGTAACCAGAAATACTCGAGCGCATAGTGCGAAGTGCTAGCCAGCTCTTCAGCGGTCGCTGAGGGATCCGAACCTACAACCTCTAATACGAGGTCGCTCAAGCAGCCCGCCATATCAACCGATAAAGCCTCGACGTATGCCAAATTGCGCTGAAAGCCAAGCAGCAAATTGACCTGCGCAAGAGAGATTGTGCGACTGTCCTGAGAGGAAATGAAGCTGTTGATGGTCTGGCCATCTTGTTGCCCGCACTGAGACAGCGCACTCTGGCATGTCTCTACGATCACCTGCCGATCGCGGTTGGAGCCGACAAGGTAGTTTCTAGCGTATAGATCTTTGAGCTGCATACATAGCTCGAGGCTTCACAAACCAGGTGAAATTAATAATTGCCACGATGCGGGTGATAGCAACACCTGACTTACAGGCCTTTGTCGCCCTTTGGAGCTAACGTGTACGAAGCGAACAGCAGCAGAGGAAAGCCGGGAAGCAGACCACGGGCACAAAGAATAAGAAACGAGTCTCGATCTTCCCAGAGCTTGCGTATAACCAGCGGGAGATCAGTGCTCTTGCCGCTTTCGTCCCAAATTTGGCACAGGCGCGAAAACATTTGGACGAAGGTAGGGGTTTTCCATTCCCCTCTAAATCCTTCACCAACTTCCCACATCACCCTACGAGCCACAGCTTCCGTCTGCGCCCTGTAGCTCGCTGTGTGACCCAAAGTCTTGTAGAAACTGTTGTCAGGATCGGGGTTTGAGATGATGGTCAGGCAAAAGAGGTGGAGCATTTGCCGCACGCAAAGGAAACCGTAGTGGTGGTTGAAGACCTAGAGTGGCAGCGTGTGAGCAGTGTGCGCCCCTCATGCTAAAGCGGATACACAAATCGTGCCCGTCCTACTCACTTTGGCTTTATTCATCGCTGTGTACCTCTGAAATATCTTTGTAATCTCGCTGAGACGTGCACCAATGATCTTCACTTTTTCTCTACAATATCTGGTTGGCATACGATATTCTCCAAAACTTCCAAAGACGGGACCCCATGCGTTTTGTAGAACTTGGTGGCCATCTTCTCTGAGGTTGTCGATTTGCGAGGGTCGAAATTTTGAGAGTAGATGTCGAGGCCGGGACCCCAGAGCTTCTCTCGGGACGCCATAGGAGGTATAGTGCTGTATGGTCAAAGATGTCGAGTTTTGAACTAGCAGTGGGCGGGCACGGGTTATGTCTCGCCACCGGAGATTGATCACGGCATACAGTGGCTTGTCATGTAATCGATTGGTGCTTGCTAGGTCCAAAAGAGTATGTTCGGGACCCCACATTTTGACCATTGCAAGCTCGCAAAAATTTCTGCTAATAATTTCTTTGCGCAGAAAATGGAAGACTTGAACACATCTGAGGTAGTCGTATTGTTCGGGAATTGTTATTCGATGCCACACGATCTGCTGCCCTGATGCTCGCAAGTGAATGACTCAAGCTTCTCTGCCCCGGTGGGTACAGGACCCCGAGCACAGGCTCGCCGAAGACATCGCCTAGAAGCAGAACCCCTTTCCCTGTAACTATTGCAGGCGGTCCGACTTCCACTCCCCCCCCCTCCCGAATATCAAATCCGGCGCTCTGGTTCATCGCGCATACAGTGGGCAGAAAATTGTAAATTTTGCTCAATCAAGCCAAGCTAAACTTATGTCTCACCGTTATGGCACTGGGCTTGGGTGTCATTGTATTATATTTAGAAATACACCAGAGTTGCGCATTGCGGAGATTAAGCAAGAGGTGGCTGTGTCTTTGGCGCTAATCGTCTCTAATTTGGAGTTGACCACCACAGTAAATTTATTCTCATGACATGGTTAATCCAGACCATCGACTCCAGTCTCCAGGTCTTTTCATTAGATGATCGGTCTTTTACATCGATCCCATCTTCGACTCGAGAGCAATTTACTGAGGACAAGTCTCGGCTATAGTCGAGCCACGTCTTGTATGAGCACCATCTCCGCTACTCGACCAACTCGATTCTCTCGGCATTTTGCTTACGCTCGGCCCTCCTTGAGCGACTCAAAAACTAGAGTTAATCCCCTGCAATATGAAGACGGACCATTAGTGTGGATTGATCTCGAGGTAAGCATTCTCGGTTTCTTGCGAATGTTGAGTCGTCCCGACCCGGGAGTAGACCACTGGCCTCGATCCCACCCGAAACAGGATCATCGAAGTTGCTGTCCTGATTACCGATGGAAATCTTGACCTAGTCGACGAGGAAGGATGCAGGTTTGCCGTCAAGTCGAACAAAAACATTATAGATGAGCGAGTCTCCCACTCTTTCCGTCGTGGTGTTATTCATAGATCAACCCAGGATGAACGACTGGTGCAAGATGCAACATAAGATCGTACGTCGTCCCTCGAATTCCAAGTCAAGCCTCACTCACATCTTCGACTAGTCTGGCCTGCTTACCGAAGTCAACGAAGCGACGCACACCGCACCCGAAGTTGCCGACGCCGTTCTTGAGTACATAAAGCGCTGGGTACCCCTTGAACGTGCCGCCCACCTGGCCGGAAGCAGTGTACATTTCGACGCAATGTTTCTCCGCGCGATTGGTCCAGACGTGGCCGAGCACGGTGGGCAGCTAATTTGGAACGGGGTGGTCGATCATTTGCACTATAGGTTAGTTGGTACTCTCGGATTTAGCATGGGCGATGTCTAACACCTCGTTATTTAGGATCGTTGGTATGTCGATGTCGGCAGAACTTGTAACGCTTCTTACCTTTTGCCTCAACCTTAGACGTTAGCTCGGTCAAGGCAAGTCCAGTCGTCTTATTTGCGAGTGTGTGGGATAACAAAATATTCACACACGCAGGAACTTTGCAAACGTTGGTATCCCAACGTATATCGCGAATACTAAGGCAAGCGACCGGCTGAAAGTAGCCATCGGTAAACCCGCTACTTAGTCCAACCCGAGAGACTCCTGACTTTTATATACCCTCTCAGTGCGATGGATGACATCCGGCAATCCATCGCTGGTTTGTGACTCATTCGTGGTCGCTTTCGCAACGCTAACGACGGCAGATTACAGAGTTGAAGTTTTACCGCGAAACGATCTTTGTCAAATCCAACACCTAAGGCGGGAATAGGGAGCCAAAAGATTGAGTAGTGGCATAGCAAGCTGATGCAGGGTACCCTTCGAATCATTCATTCGTCAAGCCAGATACGTGATTACTGCATATCAAAGGAACGATGCTTCAAACACGGAAATGCGAGGCTGTGGCATCCTTCGGATCAGCGGATAGCATTCATTTCATGGTAGCGAACAAACTTGATCAAAATTCAGTAATTTGAGAAACGTTCGAGGGGTATCCCTCTGGGCCCTTTTTTTGACTTCTTTGAAGACTTTGGGCCGCAATATCGCAGACACAAGAAATACCGCTCGCTCGGTCCCGAATCGCTATGATGAGAAGTCCGTACTTCGTGAAACAGCGGAGTTAGTTTCTTTTTCCTAAACTCCAGAAGGTCGGGGTGGTCAAAGTATCGCATGCTAGTCTCCGTCAAACAATGGGTGTACAAGTAATAGAAATAGACTCACACCAATGTCCCCGGTCTTGGGCCCGCGCTTTGCTTGAAATTCTCGATTGCGAATGCCAACGTCGTTTCGCACAACTGCAACGAGGACGCTACGTCTTTTGAGGTCCCTTTAAGCCACCCAGTCAAAAATAGTCACTAGACGTCCTCAGAGAGCTCACCCGTAACCCCCGCACACATATCCGAAAGTACAACGTCCGCGCCCTTTTCTCCCCGAAACAGATAAGAAAGCTCGATCGCGTTCAGTCTAGTTTCTAGCTCCTTCACCTCCAACACGGGAGTCCCAACCCCCACGGTCTCTACAAATCCCCTAATCACAAAGGTGCCCACCAAAAGGCATGAATCAACTCACTTGCGAGATCAGCAGTCATGTTACCAAGCATAGTATATTCACCCGCTTCTCGAATCAGACTTGCTATGCGCACCCGCGTTGCAGGATCCGTAAAGTCGCCCCGAACAAACGAAACGTTTTGGATCGGCTTGATATCTACTAGATCGGACGATATAAGCCTGGAAAATCGCAGTGGCCGTGGTGGAAGTTCAGAGTTCTTTTCCGCCATCATACAATCTTCGTGATATTTCCACATGCGTCGTATTTGGTCCTTGAGACGAATTCGTTTTACAACGACCTGGCTCCATCCTGCAAGCCTTTAGCTACATGAATCATGAATCAGCTTGCCGGAGATACTCACCTCCCGGTGCGGCACCAAGGTCACATACCACCTGCCCAGGCCTCAGAATGTCAAACTTGTTGTCAATATCAGCCAATATGAGAGCACTGCGAGTTTTTTGGGGCTCTGCACGAGAATCGATACGCCGTTGCAATGCCCTAACGACATGGCCCAAGCCCTGTGCGACCTAAACACAAAACCAAAGACCCATTATCGATACGTGAGCGCACGATCCACCAAGATTCGATGTTTGATTCACCTTTCTAGCCAGCCAGCCCTGGCTTGATTGGGCCGAATTGCATCTTATGAGTGCTGTACGCAAAGGCCGAGACAGAGGTCGAAGTTGAGAATACATGTCCCGGACTAGATGAGGTAAACATTTCTTACTAAGCAAGCTGCTGACCAATATGTCGTCCCACGCGTCGTCTGACGCGCCTGCTGGCTATGCCGACACGCTGCTTGCTTTTGTTCCTTTCTGCTCCGCAGAATCAAGATGAATATACCACTGTCAACGCGGAAATCGAGGCCTACTGCAACACTCGCTGAATCTGAGATGCCCCAGCGCAATGCTTCAATTTAATCTTGAGCTCCGGTTGCCTGTATCTTTACTCCGGTCTTCGGACTGGCGGTTCTCCTCCTAACTTGTATAGACTTTCTTAAGACCCTGGTTGTGATAGCATGGCTGGCACGCTCCTATTTTAGATCCTTCACAAAGACGAAGGATACCAATGGACGTATGCCGAACTTGGCCTCCTTGAGTTTGATATTCAGGGAGACTATGAGCTGTTATACAACCCTCATAATATACTACGCTACTATTATTCTCACTCACAAACATGAGTTCCTGGCCGTCAAACTCAATCTATGCGCTTCCAATGTTTACTTGAATCTCGGCTTCTCCTCCCCTATATGCGTCACCCGTGCGGCTTATAAGTTCCTTCTTTGTGCGGTCCAAATAGTCTACTGTTCTTCTAAGGCCTAATTAACCTATCTTAGTCTTATCTTTTAGCTAAGTATCCGTTTTCCATCTCGGCGATCCCAAGATCACCCAGCTCTCGTTTTCGTCTAGGCTTCCGCTTCCATAGCTCTACCAGTGCGTGGTATGTAGTTCTCCACGGTATAGCAATTTTACGTATATGCCCCGCAAACATTTGTCGAAGATCAGCATTGTCCGCGCTGCCCCACGTTTGCGATATAGTTTTTGTAGAATGGTATTAAGGCTATGCACGTAAGCCGTGCGGAACTACCCCAAGTAATGGGGTGAAAAACATCCCGAGAGAGCTACTTATAGCTACACTCTAGTGGCAACCTAGGAATACATGTTCCCCTCCCTGTAGATACTGTAAGGCTCGCTACCCCCCGCCTTACTTGTCGAGTCACGTGAGCGATTTCACTTTGGCTTCAAAATCTCACGCCTCCCAACGACGACCGTGGGCTTACTACTAGATATTCCCTTTGCTACCTTGCAAGCTACCCGAGGTCTCTATCATCATTAGCTTCGCCCGAAACCTGGTCTATGAACACCAAAGAAGATATCTGGGGTCCGGGATAGAGCAATACGCCCGTGGCTTTGGTCTTTATCCCCAGGAGATTTTGGATGGGGAAACACTGCCCCTGGAGCTCGATGATATTTCCTCTCTCGCTGCGCTAGAGGCGTCCTTAATTTCATCCGCTTTTGATCCGTGGAATAGCGACAATGACCCGACAACCATATCGTTCAATCGCGCTATCCAAATACTTCGGAACTACATCACCAGGAGTGGGCTGAAAGTGAGTTCTTCACTCTCCTTGAGCACTCCTATAATTTACGAGTTTTAAACATATCGCCGGATGTAATATAGATTTTTGAAAGGTATTACGGGTTCCTCTGCGTTCGACACCTCCTTCAGATCACCTGCTTGACGGTCTTGAGGGAGATGAGCGGTCAAGACGATTTTCCTGGCTCCTCCCAGCATGGTAACAGCTGGAACGAGCTGGCTCGGATCGCGACGCTCAAAGCACTGCAGCTTGCGGGCGAGGCGACGACGAATAGTACCTCTCTTGAAGCGCTGTATCGCGTATTTACTAGTCGCAACTTTGAGCTGGACAACTCTACGATCGAAGCAGATAGCTCGTTCCTCGTTCGTGTACTCTGGCTGAATCGTGCTTATTTTCTAAAGCTCTGTGCTGGTGGCCTACTCCCTGGGTGCTCGTTGCTCCTCCTGGCTCTGTTGAAGCTGTTCCCTGTCACCCCAGAGCAGAAGTAAGTGTAATAGCCCCCGACTAAATTTTACAGCAATTTAACCTACATTTTTACTTTGGTTAGCTTTCGCCAAAATTGCTTGTTGTTACGGGATCTCTCATCCCGGCATTTCTTGGTGGGATCCAACAGAGATCGGCAGATCTTACAGCTCATATATATCTATGCGTATGATCGAATGGCACACGGGTGTGGATCATTTTATTGACCGGGAAGATAGCCGCAGAGTGGCCCAAGCGTACTCTGGCCTGCTCTATGTGTCCCAACGGGATGTCCCAAGCGCTCAAGTGCTTTCCGTCGATTTCACAAGATTTATATACAAGTTTGTGCTGTCTACACTAGGGCCGACGAACATAGCAACGCCCCAGGACTTGATCAGCGTCTCGTTCACCTCGGTTGAGTTTCTTTGGTTATTGGTTGAGCACAGGCCTCGGATATCGGTTCCGGATCAAGACAAGCTCAGACTTTTCATGCTATATATCCAAACTTTCACTACGTGTGTGTTTTTCCCAATTACGCATGTGCTTGGCTGATGCACTCAGTCCAGGAAAATCGAGGAACAACGGATTGTAACCGGAGAAGACAGGCGTGCCTTTGGTTTGGCGCTTGGGGATGCCGATTTTCAGAACCTGGTTGGACGTATACTGTTGATTGCAACACTGGAAGGTGTGTCTTATTGGGCGTAACTTGAGAGTATTGTTGTTCCCTCACCGAAGACGCATATAGGGAGCGAGCTGCACGATATTAATCTTTGGGAAGGCTACCTAGGTTCAATTCTGCAAGTCATCAAGGTCATCGCATATTCCTCAGTGTTCACACCAGAGCGTATACCTGATGCAAAGGCGGATTGGGTAAAGGTTTGGGAGCAAATCGAAGTGTTTTGGGGTCTCAGCCTGTCTGATGCGCGTAGGGCGGCGGAGGTGCGACAGCGGGTGGCGGATATGCGTCGAGCTTGGGACATAACTCACACCGCTCTGGACCACTCTGAAACTGGGGTGCCTCGCAAGTGTGCTTATCCTCGCTGCTTTCGCCCAATTGCTACCAAACGGCTGCTCGGTGCTCAATATGCGTGCGAGAGGTGCGGTACGGTCACATACTGTGATCGCATATGTCAACGCGCGTGAGTGCTTTGCGCAAGCTCAAACGAGTTAGGTTGGCTAATAATTACATGATTTAGTCGCTGGGAGCTTGCGAATATAGAGTCGCATAGGATCCAATGCTATCAGCCTAGTAATCGAATTTTGGGCACCTGATACTGCTAGTATACTTATTTTTTTTTTTTGAATAAATCATGGTGCACTGGGATGTTGAACCGAAGTGCCTTGCCAAGGTAGCCACTGTTGTTCCGATCCAAGAAAGTAACCTTCGGGAATGCCTTAAGCCGATTTTGCCCACTGAGCACGGGGCCGGGTGGTGGCGCCGGTCCATGCACGACCTATCGGTCGGCTCAGCCTCCGGCAAGACTGGGGGACGCAAACACCGCCGAAGGCGGCGCGAGCGTGGCCGGATCCCCGAAGCGCGAGGACGACTCGCGGGTCGGGTGGGTTCGGCTGAGCAGGCCGACGGGGCATGCCGTAAGGGATGGTGGGCGGGAAGAAAAGCGCGCAACGACGGGCGCTGCCATGATCAGGTCGTGGCCGAGCACAAGTTGGCGCGTTGCGGCATGAGACATGTGGCCGGTGTGCCGCACCAGCCGTTCGCCCGCTCCGTTTTTGCCCATGCCTTTCTATCGAGTGCAACGCATGGGCTCCCGCGGTACATAACCGAGGTCTGTATTCGTAGCGTATATGCGCCAAAATCGTGGCATCTACTGTATACCTGTGCTCGAACAATCATAATTCTTCGCCTACAGATTGCTGGTGCGTTTTAGGCCGCGCCATTGTTGTCAGGTACTGGCGGGTTAGCAGCCAGGGCGCTGAGACGCGAGCACGCCGCGGTGGGTTTGTCTATGATCGTGTAGCTGTATGTATACTGTAGTGTAGATGGTGTATAAAGCGAGTATTGACGATTGCAACGTGTAATGGATGTGTTATGATGTGTAACGGCGTGTATTTATTAACGTGTAGCAGCGTGTACAGTGTAGGTAGTGTATAGCGGTATGGGTGTGATGGGGCGCAATGGCGTGTGGCAATTGTCGATTGGGCGAGAGATATGTGGTTAGCATGAACTAGCAGGTGCGGGGAATAGGTGGGGTTAGATAGAAGGTATAATTACGTCACCACCCAGCGATTATGGGGTTGGTTTTTAATTTAATTTAATTTTTTTGGTTGTCACCCGCGCCTGTGGGTTGTTGTATTCGGTTGATAAACCCTCCGAGTTGACGTTCAGGTCATAACTGTCGGCTTGGTGGGTGGGCGGTAAAAGAAAAACGAGGAGGGCTTGCAGCCACTCCTGAGACGAGACGGTCGTTGTCGAGTCGGTGTTGCAAGCCCTCGCATGATTGGCGCAAGGGCGGCGAGACCACAGCACTACGCTCCTCTTCGTCTAAGAATGGGCTGTAAGTCTCCGCAGGCTACGGTACACGGTCCCTATAGTGTACAAGGCATCCCTTCTGAGGAACAATCAGCCGCGGCAATCCACGTGAGTGGGAAATTGTGTGCCTAAGGTGCTAGAAGGGGATGGTGGGCAGGAAGGAAACGCGACGCGCGACGACCGGCGCTAACACGATGAGGTCATGGTCAAGCGCAAGGTTGGCGCGTCGCAGTGCGTGGCACGTGACCAGCGTGCCGCACCGGCCATTCCCTCGCTCAGTACGTCCCATGCGTTCTAGCCGGCGGAAACGCATGGGCTCCCCAACATAGGGACACCATATCATTATCTACGGGATGCAAGTTATATGACACACTGGGCCATGTAAATAAACAACTACATATATATGCCCAGACACAGCACGCCGGCAACCCTCACCTGGGGGAGTAAATGGTCCTGGGACCCAAAGCAAGCAAAATGTGAAAATCAAGTGGAAAGGGGAAACTATGCTCGGTTGGGGGAACCACGCGAGACAGGTCGGGGGTCAATGCTCGATCATCCATAGATTAATTTTCTACACTATATCACGAGACGGGATATCTAAGTCAGGCCATATCTAAATCATTTCTCATGGACAGTCACCTTCCACAATATTGCTCGGGACGCTGGGATCGACTTGCCTGTGTGTGAGCCCACGTTGGGTAATACCTCCCATCTGGACAATCATTAGTCGATTGACAGAGGTAGCATACGCAGGGTACCCATGCTTACGATCTGTTTAACCTCGTCTGCGCTTAGACGATCCTGTGGATCATGTGCCCAGCACTTCTTAAGCAATTCCCAAAGCTTTTCTCCGTGCTCAGAGTTCTCGGGTATAGACTCTTGTGGTCGTTCAGGATATCCTTTCTGCATCATTACGATGAACATCACGGATTGCTCGGGTTTTCCCAAGAATGGATTGCTCCCTGTTATGGATTCCTGTGTTGTGCACCATTAGCATGTTCCGATTTTTTGGTGGGCTAGCAACGCACCAGTATAACCTTTATATCCAACCATTCATCAGTCATGCTTAAGCCAAGCACCGATTGACTCACCATCCCGAGAGCATAAACGTCCGCAGGAGCACTGTATGTTGTTGTTCCCGCCAGCAGCTCCGGAGCCTGAGGCAACAATAATTTAACATAACAAATGGTCCAATGAGCACCCTACGCACTGTCCAGCGTAACGAAATGCGATTCTTGGTCGAGGTATCTGTTGCGAATTGGAGGGTGTATTCGGCCAGGGTCGCGTTGCCGAAGTCGGCGAGCAAGGGCAGATGATCCTCGGAAACGAGGATGTTAATCTGATTGAACGCATTCGTGGGTATGCTTAATGTGGGTAAACCTATACATACGCCTTTGAGATCACCGTGCACCTACAGTCAAATTTGATAACAATTAGCAGCTAGTCCTTTCAAACCAGCCTAAATACTGACGATACCCGACTTGTGCATATATGCAAGGCCGTCCGATATCTGAGTGGACTGCTCGTGGAAGCTGACTTAGCAACACGAGACAAATTAGTGGTAAGTTTACCTCACCATGTGACAACGGTCTGTCTCGGGATACTGTTCAAGATATACTCGCAGGTTTCCATTTGGTTCCCAAGTTGACACCATTCCAATCTGGCCACGAAACTCGACTAGCCCCAATAGTTGTTGCACATTGGGATGCCGACATTTTGACCATGTATACAGCTCTCGAGCGGCATTCTGACGGAGTTTAGAAGTGAAAACCTCTAAGCCAATCCATACTTACTTTCAAACATGCCTGATTCTTGCTATTGGAACGAATCTGCACTTGTCGCAATGTTTTAATTGCGACTTGGGAACCATCCTTTAGTTTGCCTTCGTATATTTCCCCGAGTCCGCCACTGCAGGTTGGGTGTTGATTGCCCGAAGCCAGGTCTAACTGATTGGTCAGGTTTGCACAACCTCGATCTATCAGGCACGCAACGATATCTGCAACGGCCTAGTGGGATAACAGCAAGTTACGCATGAGTATATGATGGCGGGGTGCAGTGGCGGACGCACCATGAAATTGGTAATTTTTGCTGGCTGCCGAGAAAGCCTGTGAAGATGGGAACCGGGGGCTTGGGGGTTGTCCCGGCCGTCCTTGGAAATAAAAGAATAAGTTTGGCTCTGATGTGCCTTTGCAAGACTTTACTATCAACTTAGCCCGGAAAGCTTAGCTGCAAATATACTCACCAGGCTATTCGCTGTTTGCTGCTCAACGTCTATGCAGAAATGTTTGGACCGGGTGGACGAAGATATAAAATCCACAAACGATCGATGACGAACTCGTATCGCCCCTCCTCGCTTCTCGTCCACGTAAAGTACCGGGCTAAGATCTTTAATCACAGATCGGAGCACGTTGTATGCAACACGACCACGAAGCAGCTCAGTCAGAGCGTTGATTGGCAGCGGTGTGTGAGCGGAACACGCAATGATTGCGCCGAGAGATTCTTTTGCCGCTTGCACCTGGCGCTCCCCTTTAGCTCCAATGCTTTGTTTCATCATGGCAGTGTACAGCGCGTCTAGTGGATCCAGAGTCTGTTCAACCCCGGCTCCTTGGAGTATCATATCTACACACATAGCCGGGTTGAGAGCCTCTAAAATAATATTGAGCGCCACCTGTGCCCATAGAAATACCCCACGGGCTTCCTTGGCTAGCTTCCAGGTTGTGTCATGGGGCAAAGACTCGGCTATATGGCTGGACCCAAGAAGACGCTGACGGACCAACACCACAATGTCCTCAAATGCATCGAATTGGCTAAGATCCCGAGTAGCAACCGCTAGGTTGTTGAAGTAGTTTTTCAAGCCTGAGTCCGGGCGGCTGATCACCACGATCCTTAGCCGAGAAACCAATTGCGATAATCCATGAAGGTGATCGAGCAGCTGTTGACGTGTTTCTTCCGTGCCACACTCATCTAGCCCATCCACGACAATCACATACGGTGGAGAAGTTAACACCTCCCCGAGCTGAAGTGGCACCACGAATAGCTTTTCGTATTGTGCCTGCATCGGCAAATTGCACACCGAGTTGTGCTGATTTATTGCCGTGACCACAGCATCAGCGTACACCGGGTGTCGCGACGCTAGCCCATGTGCGATGGAGGTTAGCAGACGCTGCGGATCTCGCCGTTGTGGGTCGTCGCATATGCAGAAGAAGCTCACTGCCAGATTACCATGCTCGTCAAGTGACTTGCAAACGGATGTCGCAATCGCGCTCTTGCCAAACCCAGCGTGTCCACATATCCATAGTAGGTCTTCGGAGGTGTCGGGGCTAGTGCACCACTGAACGACCTCTTGAATAATTTGTGCGCGAGTTCCAGGGAGACAAGCGTTAACGGGATCATAGCGAGCCTCTTCTACAGGCTTCAGTTCGTTCAGGGTGGCATGTTGAGCTAGCGCGGGATTACGGGGGGTTATATACTGAGAACCATGAATGCAACTGTTGACCTTACCATCAAGGAGCATCTGTATCCTCACACCGCGATCAAACTCTTCTTTCAGCTCTTTCAGCTTTTGTGATAGGATGTCAACTTGCTCCTGAGCATTCGAGCCAATAATTCGGCGTATGGACCATACTACCCACAGTACGTTAGACAATACGTGATAAGTAGGAAGCACGTTAACACCTACCAGCTCTACCATCCATCTTGTAATCTATAATAAAATGAGACGCGTCTTCGATCAGGTTGACCAGCCGAAGGATAGTTTCTCGGAGGTGTGGCAGCCTTGCAGCCTTCTGTACCACCTCCACATAAGGGATAATATTCGACATGCCTTCCACGAGTGTTTCTATACTTGTATCGCAACTCTTCTGGTCTTCGAGTATCTAAGATTTCCCACACACTGTCGGTATGATTCCAGCTACAAATTGAAAAATCAAGAACGTACATTCCACGCATCAGCAAAAGCAGACATAGCTGGTGCAAACATAGGTACTAGCTATTTGACAAGTTAATGCTGGGGCCATATCGAAATATTAGTTATAATGAGCTCACCTCTGCTGCAGTTCTGCCTGCATCGAGTATTTTCAGGATCGCATTCTTCGTTGAGACGGTGCTTTTCAGTACCCTCTTGTGTCGTTCGATCCCTTCTAACCCCGCCATGGCCTTGGCGACCACCTCCATGTTCTACACGTGCTATGTGAATACCTCGCCTGCCTCTCCGATATTCCACTCACTGGTTCCGGACCAGACAATGAGAGAATTACGGTAAATCTTCGTGTGTCGCATTCTACGTGTGCCATTGAACAATTGGGTCACCACCTATTATGGAATCTAGGAGCCCTACCTAACGATGTTTCAAGCCGACCTGCGACGTCTGGTATGATATATTCGACGGATCCAATGCGAGATCGCTTCCACATGCGGTTCTCGTATACACGAATATTTATCCGAGATGTAGGCAATACGCTGCTGCTCATCACAATCAATGAGTACGTCACGCAACTTGCGAAATAAACATAGACGCCCAAACCATTCAAAAGCGTCAGCCCAAAGCAAACTGCGTCCTGCCGCAACTTCAGGCGAGCGTCGAACCTCTTGGTCATCCACAAGAACCTTCAAGCTGATGGCATGTTTGGAGGTTGGTGGCTCCAGCCGGATCTCTAAGAACGTCGAGCCTTTCAAAGGTTGAAGCAAAGGCATGAATAAACTGTACGAACGTGCTATCCGATGCCGTACTCTGCCTTGCGGCTGATTGGTAGAGTTCGACCGGGCCGTTGGTGGCATGAAAGGACAATGGGTTGTGGCAGCGCGGGTTGAGCGCTCACAAATTGCATCCGGCCCGCATATCATCACCCGGATGGAGGCGTGACCACGGCGCCAAGCGGCAATCCCACCTCGATGTTTCGTTATTGCTCCATTGCCTCGGCTTCGTAAGAGCCCTAGCGAGATTTCGTAGTCTAGGCGTCATATGTGGATAATTTTTGCCCAGTTCTTCGAGACTTAATCGCAATGACCGTCCGTGTGGCATGCTTCAACTGCTCCAATCTACAAACGCTGTTCCATATAATTCTCGTATATTCGAACGCTTACACGCGACACGGGAGATGCTACTGTTCAAGAAACCCGTGGGCGTCAGGTCATACGCTAGATCGGGGAGCAAACAGCTAATTTCAAGCTGGATGCGCGCCTGTCGATGGAGCCGCACTCTCGGCCGATTGTTCGTGCATGTGAGGCTCGCGAGGTGCCATGGGCGTGCCCCAGGACAACCTTAGGCCCGATTTAATTTCAAGAAGTCGTAGTAACCCCCTCCGTCGACCATGACTTCAAGTAAAGCGATATTTGGATGTCACTGGGTGGAGTTTAACCACTGATGCTGGGACGAGATGGCAAACATAAGACGAGTAGGAGAGACGCCCCGACCGCCGAGACGCAAATATTAATAAGGAAATGTATCCGTGGCATGAGGGATGATGTCAATTGAAGATTAAACATGACAAAAAGTCCACGTAGTGAGGCAGTGATACCCAGGACCGAATCCGAGTGAGCCACATTCAGCTTCCCGGCTTCGAACACAGCCATCGCCGATAAGCTCGCGAATCAGATTGTATCGGTCCGATGTTTACGAACTCCGGGAACGAGAACCAAAGCCCGCGAAGGATCACCGTAGATGCGGCTACTGTCCTCGCGGCGAAACCCCACTCGATGAAAGAAATAGTAACTTGAATTCATTTGTTTGATAGAGATAAGACAGTGCAAGGGCAAGGA
>WSLM01000490.1:0-16017 GCA_019677335.1 Ceratobasidium sp. UAMH 11750 | reverse complement strand
CAGCACCATCCAACACCGCACGCTTCGCCTCTTCAACATTCCCAACAGACACACCAATCACCGGCCGAACATCTAACTCCCCAAAAAATTCAAAATCCACCCTTGCATTAAATTTAACTCCAGGAGGGACTCACCCGAATGCCCTAAATCCAACAACCGCCTCGCAACCGCCACGGGCATATCACTCTGTCCAATATGCACACCCGTCGCACCAACAGCGAGCGCAATGTCTACACGATCGTTGATAAACAGCGGGACGTTGTATTTGTCGCATATTTGTTTTGTCCGGCGTGCGATTTCGAGGAACTGTAGATGAGGGATTTGGGTTTAGCGGGAGGGAGGGAGGGGGGAAGGCATGCGACTGACCTCGCCAGTATCCGTCTTCTTCTCTCGAACTTGGACAGCCGTTACACCTCCTTGTATGCTCTTCCAAACCAAACCACATCACATCAGACTCCTCCAACCAGATCCCAAAATAAACTCACCTCTTCAATCGACTCGTAATAATCCTACACCGCACATCAATTCCACCGCAACCATCCAGATCATGCTAGACTCACCTTGCCAGGCGGCAAAAACTCGCGGCCAGTCACCAAATACAGTGAATAGTCAATCTTGGTCATGGTGTAGGTGCAAACTAGCGTGTGGAAGAAGTGAACATGAGCAAGGTTTATGTGTATGCGTCTAGGTTTCGATCCAGATGACACCGTGAGAACAAGTTCGAATTGCAAATTACGGACAATGACAAACAAATCGCGCCCAGTGGTCGTTAAATCCGTGATATTCCGTAGTAATACTATACATCCCAATCATTATTCAAACCGAGCACCCGATAAAGAAAGAGAACGGAAATAAAGTTGGCGTAAACTCCAGCGATTAGGCAGTCTGCTGGGGATTCATCGGTTCAGGCATGTTACTGTTATACCCAACTTGCGGAACTGGTGTCCAGACTCAGTACCTCTGATATATCACGCGGGAGAGAACACTTACCGGGAGAGACATGTCCAGGAGAACCGTAATGAGTCATCGAAGCGTGCGGATACGGGGCACCAAATCCAATCGGACTCTTGTTCTCGCTACCCATGTACGATACGCTCGACGGAGCAATATCCTGTACCCACGCGTTAGCGCCTCAAACCTCGAGCCCATAGATTCCAACTCACATGCTGACGGTTATTCCTCTTGATCAAGAGCGAAATTATGTAAATAATGCCAAGAACAGCCACCAAGCCAAGCACACCGCCCACAACTAGCCACAAACTAATTCAGCATCCTACTCGGCTCGCAGTTGGATATACCACATACCTCCACCGACAATAACCCCAGTAGGCACCTTATTCTCGCCTGAATTGCTAGAAGCAGCAGTCGCACTAGGCAACAAAGTCGATGAAGCGGTACTCGACTGGGCCGAACTGGTAGTGCTCGCAGTCCCGTTGATCAACTCTTCATACGCATTGCACGCTACATGGAAAGCTAAAGGGCACATCGGGGATAAGCGCCCCATGGCGATGCAGAAGCTAAAATACACTCACCTGCGTGACCGGCTGAGGCAGCCTGGGTCTGGTCTGCAGTCGTTTGGTTGTCTGTCGGATTGGACATGCAAATCGCACAATACTGGACATTGTCCCACGCTCAGACCCAGGACGATTGGACGCTGAACGAGACTCACATGCAGCGGGTCATGGTTTCCACACCAGCACCCAGGATCTATCCAAAAGACCTCCATCAGCAACACAACAAACACCAAACGGCAAATCCACAAACCTCCTCGCAAACGCTCACACCTCGGAATCTAACCACCAATCAACTCGCACTCCAACCCAACAAAAAGATAATAAAAAAAGACGCACAACAGTACCAGTGAGTTGTTGGCAGTACGTATTATTACTCGCACACGGCGGCGAAATCGCAAACGCCACCTGGAGCACGTCCTGGGTCAGGTTGTTCGGGAGCTGGGGCCACTGGATCTGGGCCGCCGCCTGGCCAGGCGCCAGAACCATCGCGAGCGGTGCGAGACCAAAGAACGCGCCTGCAATCGCCGGGAACATCGTGGAGTGGTCAAGGGGGAGGGACGAAGACCAGCTTGCCAAGGCCTGGAGGCGAACATGATATAGTGGGCGCACAGCCTGCACAGGGCTCCAATTGGTCTAGTCCTGGGCCTGAAAATAATTCTAATAAGGAAGCCGTCACCTTGCTCCTGCAAGGTCACTCCCCCCCCCCTGAAATGAGACGCAAAATCGTGCAATCCGAGGATTTACCTTGCCCCAGCAAGGTATCTAGCCTCGAAAAAGATGACGCCGAAATTACAAAAATTTATACATATTTTTTTCTGTTGTGGCCCAGCGCGCTGACTCGAGTTCCGGTGGAGATCGGATTGACCGGTTCTATCCGCCAGTCTGCAATTTGCCCGTCGAGTCAGTCCCCCTGACGGACCCGAATTGCGTCATGGCGCACGTGAATATGGTACAATCTTTCGGGTATGGCGATCGATAGTTCCCGGTACTGTTTGGCTCAAAACGTTGTCCGACACCGAACAGTCTCGGTCGATCTCAGGAGTGTACAAACAACGATAAGCTTTTGTCGCGGTTGGTGCGTTTGTATGATCTAAGTGACGGCCTTGGGTTTGTAGAACCGATGACTCGGAACTAGCAGTTGACAACCGAGTCAAGCGTGCGTATTAGTACGTGCAGTGTCGTCACCTGGCATGCACGGTATGAGTCGGAGGACCTACAGGGTTAAAAATGAGCCTGTTTGAGCGACTGCTCACCTTTTCTACCCCCACGTGTCGTTTGTATTCCATACTAAAACCACAACACAATTCTATTGTCTGTCCTGCTATAGTGTCAGGTAATTTGACACGCGTTCACACAGTTCCTTCCGCAATGGCCAGTGTCTCATCCCAGACAAGAGGCGCAGATCTGGCATATCTGTACCAGGCGCTTTCAGTGACGGATATTGTGTCCCTGGTGGCGCGAAGCGCCCCAGATCATCGACCTCGGAAAAGAATCAATAGTTATTTGAAGCGAGACAAGAACGAGTTACTCAAACTACTACTTGAAGACGACCAATATTGGGCTGAAGAATTGTACAAGATCGCTATTGACAATGAGGAAGAGCGACTCCGGCTGAGAAGGGAGAGGACGCGCCGGTATACCACACACGTTCGAGCTGCTACAGAAGCACAGGCTCAAGCAGCAGCTTCAAGCGAAGCGTTTCTCGATCTACCATCCGACAATGACCGCTTGAGGTGCTATACCGAGGTTTATAACTCTACGTCAAACGCTGCGCTTCAGCAGCTCGTATGCGCTGTATGTGCTCGGCTACAACTCGCATCGGAAGCCAAGTTTACTCGGATGAATGTGATGGAAATCCCTAATCGCCACAGGCTAGCACCGCATACACCCCACCCTCAACATGTCTTGGTGCAGGGGTGCTTACTGGAATTAAAGGGATGCCACGGAACTGGGCCGAACCCATTGGCGGATGTCTGCAAGGAGTGTTTAGACGACCTTCATGTACGTTAATATCCTTACCAGCTGCGCATGTTTTTCTAAAATTCTACTTATTGTTGTTAGCAACTAAGGACCACTCCGCCAAAATATTCACTTGCAAATAATCTATGGATCGGAAGCGTTCCTTGGCAGCTCGAGCGTCTCACGTTTGCCGAGCATTTACTAATTGCACGCGTATACCCCAGAATGTTTCTTGTCAAATTATTCCCCCGAGACCGATCTCAGCGCAACCTACCGGGGGATCAAGTGCAAACCGGTTTACGAGGCAACATCATAAGTTTTGAGCTGAATTCTGCGGCCATTTCAGACATGATTGCAGGAAAATATATGCCGCAGCAAACCAGTATACTTGCCAGTACGTTATCTATCACGTTTGTTGGCCGCGGAAAGATAAAGGATCCGGCTACTCTTCGTATGCTGCGCGTTCGACGCAGTGCAGTTTTTGATGCTCTGACGTGGTTGAAGGAACACAATAAAAGGTATTATGGGGATATTATCATTGATAAGACTCGTTTGGAAGCCCTACCAGCGGACGGTGTACCTGATGCAATTACATCGGGAATCCGGTATGAAACCAATGAATCGATGGCTGACGATGAATATCACGGTTATGTGCCTCAATCATATTCTGCCGACCATGCGGACAGTGAAGGTAAGAAAGTCGTCACACAGCTATAAGGCCAAACCATGTCTCACCATCTTCTGTTTTCATATATCTAGGTGTTTTGTCTGTTGAGGACGACGCTAACGAGGAAAACAACACAGATCCGGATGTCATACCGTTACAATATCTTGGAGTGATGGACAACGATCTGTCCAATGTTTCATCGGACAACCTGATGGGCTGGGGGCTCCAAAACCTGCGGAGGCGTGCAGACCAATCGAATGACGAATTTGGTTATGCGATACGGTATGGGGCTCCAGTGAACACGTTTGGCCAACCACCTAGGGGGCAAGGCCCAGGGGACCCAAATCGGCGTAATTTTTGGGAAGCGTCATACCCTCCATTATATGCATTCGGTGTCGGGGGTATTGAGGCAGATCGTCCGGTCCACCTATCGCTCAATGATCACGCCCGATGGTCACTTCAATACCATGACCGACGATTTCGATATCACCACTCATATATATTCGCGGTGTTCGGCATATTGCAGAGACGACAAGGTCAGATGTCGTCTAAAATCCAGATGAAGCAACACGCCTTCGATAGTGTCGCGCATACACTAAGCACGATCACACCGGCAGATCTACGCCGCGCTGCTGAAGAAGAAGCTCGGGGAGAGAAAGCAAGTAATCCGGCGATCCAAGTCCTGAAAAGGAATATAACGGCAACATCAAGACGAGTAATGGCTTCTGGTCCGAATCGCACACAACTACGGAGCCAGATATACTCGGCTGCTATCTATTTCAACCAGCCGACGATATGGTTAACCATTAATCCCGACGATCTTCATGACCCGATTGCACAGGTATTTGCGTGCGAAGAAATCGACATGGATAATTTCATCAAGACCGCTGGGCCGGACGGTGTGCGTCGTTCCCAAAACATCGCGCGCGACCCATATGCCGCCGCCAAATTCTTTCAATTCACAATCACGCTAATCCTTGAGAAGCTGTTCGGAATCACAACGTCAAGAACTCATGTGCATACTCAAACCGGTATTCTCGGTAGGGTTAAGGCTTATTTCGGGACCGTTGAGTGCCGGGGACGGGGCACGTTACATCTCCACATGTTGATATGGCTACACAACGTACCATCCCCCCGTCGTCTGAAAGATATGTTACGCACGAGCGAATTTCGGTCAAAAGTAATCGCTTATATCAAAACAAACGTTCGCTCGTTTAGACATGATCTGACAAATGAAGAGCAAGTCAAGAGTATACAGGCACGTTCAGATGTAGCCTACACGCGGTCTCCGAACCCTTCGCTGCCCATCCAAGAGTTTACTACTCAACTGGAAGAGCTTGAGACCGCTGTTGTACGAGCCAAGCAAGTACACAAGTGCGAGTTCGGGAAGTGCCTGCGATTTGATAAATTCGGGCGAGTTACCTGTAAGCGGGGCGCACCGTGGGACCTTCATGACAAGGACTCAGTTGACCAAGATGGAACCTATCACACTAAGCGCACATATCAGTTTATAAACGGGTATTGCCCGGCGATCGCCCATACTGTCAGGTGCAACCAAGATATAAAGCTACTGTTCCACGGAAATGAAACCTTGCATTTAGGTCATTACATCTCAAAGTATATGACGAAGGCTGAAGGACGAACTCACAATATCGCCAGCCTACTATCGGACGGCTTAAAACGGCATTTTGATGAAGATCCAAACGCCAAGGATCTCTATCGTCGACAACAGGACTTGATCTTCAGGGCGGTAAACATACTGAATCGAGAACAGGAGATTTCAGCCCCATTAGCAGTTCTTCACATAATGGGGTATCACGATGTTTTTCGCTCTCATCACCCCGAAAGCATATTCTGGGGGTCGTTCGTTTCTTATATATATCGCACTTTCAGTGAATTGGGCAAGGAAACGTACGTACTTCGAGGATTTATTTTAGTGGTTGCTTGGATACTGATATATACCTGTGCTTTTCACATAGTTCAAGCGAACCGCCAGTCCAGACAGACGGCAGTTGTCAAGGACCGTCTCTTACCGACAGCTCAGACAACCCGACTGGTGTGCCCAACCAGCCAGACACGGAGAATCAGGTAAGTAACCTCCGTGTGAAGCGTGGTAATGGATTGTGACGTTAACTGTTTCAAAATCTCCAGCAACAGGATAGGAACCAAGGCGACCTGGTGGTCCTAGATTTTGACGACCACAATAGAATATACCGGCGATCACAGGTGGACGATTATATCTACAGGGGCGCGCATACATCCTCGTATAATGTGCTTAGTTATTTTGTTGATACATATGAGCAATTAGCAGCTCGAGCGCCTTACAATCCGACATTACTCCAAGATGAAAACAATTCCTCAAACTATCCCGGGCACGACGATCCATCAAGTCAGACTTATGTACAAGGTCGACCGATACGTACAAGGGTCAAATACATGGATTCGCATCCGTGATCCAGAACACATGTACGGGTGATTCGACCGGATACGCACAACCACATGCCAAATATACTTGGCCCCCGGTTCCCTCGGAGAAGCGATCCCACTCAGGCGGACATCTACGCCGCATGTATCCTCGTATTTTTGAAGCCCTGGCGTTGTCCAAGCGATATTAAGAAACCAGAAGAGTCGTGGACAGATGCGCTTAATAACTTTCTGAGTACTGCAAGCGAAGGCATAATGGACATCATCGACAATCTAGAGCATAAGCATGAGTCGCAGGCTGCTGCTGAAAGCAGACAACAGGCACCTTTTGACCCAGAAGACGAGGTACATGCGGATGAGAATGCGATGGAGTTAGATGAACCGGGACCGGGGATAGAGACAGGTGTGCCGTATTGCATAGCCAGCAACCAAATCACTCAAGAGATGTTCGACAAAGCAGAGTTTGAAATGGAGAATTATCGCGAAGTCGTACACGGTGTCCAGGCAGTACGCATCGGTCACAATAAAGGGGTCTTTGGTGCTCATCAAATGCCAGTTCGAACATGCAATGAACGGGCCTCTGAGACGGACATGGAAATGCTAAAAACCTGGCTTAATCTATTGAAACAGGACGCTGAAACTGTTCGCTCTCTGCAGGATTCTGCCAACACTCAAACAATTAGCCCCAACGATATTGGCACAGTCGAGCCGCTTTTACCAGGCAATAGCGTTTGTAATGCAATGGATAATCTTGGGGCATCATTACCGATACTTAACGAACCATCAGAACCCGTCCTGCATGAAGAATTGTTTCCAGATCAGGAACGCGCACTTGGAATTCTGCGATGGCATCTGATGCAGACGCGGTTTGCTGAGGAACACGACCCGTCGCAAAAGCCTCCCCAACTTCGACTATTAATGATTGGTGAGGGAGGGACAGGGAAATCCCGAGTAATCCAGAGGATATCACAAGAGTTCAAACGACTGGGGATAGAGAACCAGTTGGTGAAAGCCGCTTTCACAGGTAAGGATACTATTCGATTGCTACGCCTGCAGTTGCGCTAACACTTATGGACAGGTTGTGCAGCATCGCACATCGAAGGACAAACGACACACCACATCGCCAGAATAATTGTTGGCAAGAAGGACGACAAAATATCTGACACGATGAAGCAAGAAATGGCCAAAGAATGGCAATCGGTTCAGTATCTAATCATCGATGAATACTCAATGCTGTCCAAGGAATTCTTGGCGCAGCTCTCTCGACACATCAGCATCGCCAAACTAGGCCACTGCTCCGCTACTGGAGATCTTCCGTTTGGAGGTGTTAACGTCATTCTATGTGGTGACGCCCATCAAATCCCCCCTGTTGCTGTAGCTGCCGGCGGGGCGTTATACCATCCGGCAATATCGTCAAAATTCAAAACCACGCCGGAAGCCGGGTTAGGCCGCAAAATATTCGAGAGCTTTACGCTAGTTGTTACTCTAAAACAACAGGTACGAGTTACTAACCCAGTGTGGCAGAACTTCTTGAGCGACTTTCGAGTTGGCCAAGTCAAAGAAAGCGATATCGCTCTCTTGGATTCAATTACATTAACTAACCCTAACTGTAGGCCAACCGACTTCGCTTCAGAGAAGTGGAGGGATTGCATCTTAATTACACCGCGGAATGCTGTACAGGTACGATGGAATCGCGAATCAGCTGAAGAACATTGTCGGCGTACAGGAGAGCAAATGCTGATAGTTCAAGCTCTGGATACATGCATGGATCAAGGAACTAGGAGACCAATCAGTCGACGTGAGAAGTATGTGTCGATGAGAAATGCAGGGAGTGGTCAAAATCCTCGCAAAGGTAGAAGAGACAAAAGCGGTTTACCTGATGAGCTCCAAATTGCCATCGGTATGAAGGTGATGGTAACTTTGAATTTGAGCACCGATATCGACATCACAAATGGTGCGCGAGGTGAGATTGTGGGTATAAAACTTGACCCTCACGAACCCCCGTTTAGTCCAACCGAGTCCAGAGTCGTGTTAACACGACTGCCAACATATATACTAGTCAAACTGGACAAAACGCGCGCAAAGGTATTACCAAACCTGGAGCCTGGAGTGATACCGATTGCGCCAGTCATGAAGAACTATTCAATTACCTTACCAATTCTTCAAAGCGACGGGCAGGTTAAACTAGTCAAACGTAATGTTAGGCGGCTTCAGTTTCCAATTGCATTGGCCTATGCGTTCACAGATTACAGAGCACAAGGGCAGACACTGAAAAATGCAATTATCGACATCGCCAAGCCTCCTACAGGAAGGTTAAGCCAACCTAACGTTTATGTGGCATTGTCCCGCTGCTCGGGGTTGGATAACATTCGAATCCTTCGGGATTTCGATCGTGCTATATTGAGAAAACCAATCGATACGGACCTTGTGAAAGAAGATGAAAGACTGGAAGGGCTGAATACATCGACTAAGAAGTGGTGGGACCAACTGAATGATCAAAAGGACAGTGTATAAATGTGTCCTTACCGGGCAGGTACGAATTTGGATCATAGGATATATGCGTGTGATTTCCGATCTAAAGGCTCCACAGTCTGTACCATATGTATGTAATGGGACAAAATATATGATATGTGCAATCTCATTCATGAACGGGATCGTGGACTCAGTAAGAATCGACAATTGGTTCGGGCACAAATAATACTAAACTTATGATACTTGTCTACATATGCAAGTCATGACTAGTATCCGAGAGGTGTGTGTACTGCTGTTTGTATAATAACATACATTGTATATTTATTCTAACATGTGTTGCGACTGGTTGAGAACGGTGGCAGCAGTACTCAACAGCGGTATACACGAGGAAGAACAATTAGATCTTACATAATGTACTACACGCATAACAGGAGCCGCGAGCCCTCCAGTGAGATTATATCATCGAGCACTGTCATACCGAAAGCCGAATGCTGAATGGCCAGCGCGAAATGCCCATAAGCACTGGCAGGTCACGTGAATATACGACCACGCCACATCTTGTCGCTTCCCGTGTCTACCACAGCTGCCTTCCCCACACCTCCTGTCGCCACAGATGGTCTCCAGCCCTCCCTGCTCTTTCGTGCAAGGTGCGCCGCTGGTGCACTATTGGTACGCTTTTACCATTGTCTTCAAGTTGCGATTCACGCTAACACATCTCGGTCAAGTTGTTTCCTGCGGCACTGGTGTTTAGAGCCTTTGCACGCAGCTCTCGCTGGTGTGCGTATTGTCCCAGTCTTACTATGATCTCAACTAACGTTCTCAGCCGGATAACATACTTACGAGTCCATCTTGCTCGCTTTCACGTCACCTGGTGAGTTCCGTCTCGCTGCTGGCATTTCCCTCCCCGTAAGTTATTCTGTTCACCTTTAATTGCTCTGACCCGCAACAACCGCACTTGATGATGTGCCTCACCCTATGGCCTACATTGTCCTCAACACCGTGATTGGCATGCTGTCCCGCAAACTGTATAGGTTAATAGGTAGGTCTGGCGTTGACCTTTTTGCATGGTGCTGACATATCTACGCCATGCCCCCTTGTTTCACTCATTTCCAATCAACATGAACCCTCGGTTCAATGCTCTCAAGGACAAATCCAACCACCCCTCTCTTGCCGCCGATAGCAACGGCTTGTACCCTGTGCTGTGCGCATGCCCGTCTTGCATGCTGGAGGTTATCCGCACGTAGGACCAGGCTGTGCAACGCAGCTGTTGTCCACAACCAACACCAGACGTGTAGCAGGCAAAGCAGGAGCCGTTCTAGTGTAGTGAGCAAGACTATACCCTCGCCAGCCTTGGTTCCCGTGTCCCGTCAACAACCCACACACATACACCTCCCTGCGGGAGTGCGATGCCGCATGGAGGTGTTGACCCAGCCAACCCGTCCGGCCTGGGCTTGTTGCTCTTGGTCAAAGGTAACGCTGGTTGAGAAGAACCTGTGCCAACCCGCACGGCTCCCACACCCGACGTCTTCCCAGATCCACATGTACGACCTGTATACTCACAATCTGTTGCCCAGTACCCCTCTTTGTCGCGACCGCCTTGCCTTCCTAGACCCTCCCCACATGACAGAGCACGGCGCCGATCAATTCCTGCATCTCACCCTCCGCCAACGATTTCCCTCTCGCCATGTTTCTTTCAAACCCATGAACCCTGTTCAACCCCAGCTCCGGCGTTCCAAATTCTTACCCACACTATTGCTACGAACGGCTCAGAACACGCCACAGGGCTGCTTGCCATACGTTTTCCTGTCCTGGGCGCTTGTCACTCTCATCACCCAGTCTGCCAACATCCCTGGGCCCGCGCCTTGTCAAACCCACCTTTTGTCATTTTACTACTGTTTGTGATATGTACCGTACAATTTACTGAGTGAATTGTAATAAAGATCTATCCTCAATGCACTACCCTGAAGCCCTCAATAAGCCATTAAACTATGCTGCCCATTTACTCCAACCTGCATTAACCATGCCCCCGAGCTATGTTTTATCTCTATTCCTGACTCTAAAGTTACTATATGCTCAGTGCGCAAATGTCCGTAAGCATAGCAACCTCTGATAATACCTCGGTTGAACTTGTTCCGGTGACAGAAATTCTAGTGGCATTCTCCCATCGGTATGACAGCAACTGTACATTACAAGGGCCTGGGTCGCAGCCGGGTTTTTGCTCAGCCTGAATGCAAGTTGTCAATCAGATCTAGACATTTATTCGCTGTTGGTGTCCGTGTTTCAGCCCATTGATTTCTCACTATCAGTTACGCAAGCATTAATTGCACTTGTGTGTTCTATTCGACAGCCAACCCATTTGGGGCTTCGATTACCAGTGTTCCAGTGTGACACCCCACATTACCTGTGCCACAACCCTAACCTCAATTAAACCTGTCAAACTCCCAGAGCGGCACCTGCCACCGTACAAATATCACCTTGAATGCTTTTAACCTGCCTGACATTCCTAAGTCAGGCTCCTCGGCACACTTTATTCCCCGCCCTGCACTCAGCTCACCCATACACTGTCCATTGCTGCGCGATGACCTCGATCTTGGTCCCCCGTGACACGCCCACTGGCCTACCCTGGGATTCAGAACACACAACATCGTTCTCTGCCTCATCGATTGCTGCCTTGGCTGTTTCATTGGCTGGCGCAGCTGCGTGTTGCCTTCTTTTTTTCCTCTATTACAAGCAGCTTTTTTGCATCGCTAGGCCAGGCCGCACTCTGCTGATACGCAGCCATGACGCTGCTCCATGGATCCCTAGTCTTCCAGGTGTTGTGCTAGTGGCGCCACCATTCTGCGTTGTCGTCTGGTATGAATTTGAGGCACCAGGCTGTAGATGTGTCTGTCACTCGCTTCGGCAAATTCAGTGGTCGCGTACTTCTATCCCTTGTCGATCGATCTTCTATCTACTGTCCCTGCTACCCTGCATCCCCAAAAAGCGCAACCAACCCAAGCCACCGGTGCCTCAAGCCTACGCCAACCTGACATCCTTATCTGGGGGCCAGTCTGGCCCAGTCGTAGATCTGCTCCCAACCTCTGGCGAAACCACAGATAACGACATAGCTCTTCCTCACATAATTGATATGGCAATCGAATTGTGCACTGTCAAAGGCACCGACCACCCCCCAGCGATCTCAGACACTGGCGGAGAAACTCCCTTGCCATATAGCAACCGCTCGAGCGGTGTGCTTGATCCAGGTTGCCTTGCTCCTCCGTTGTCCCCAGTTGTATAACGTTCAGTGCCATGTTGCGGTACATAATCTGGACGACACTGTCAGCTGGTGTGTGATTCATCATATATTGCATACCTACCACCATTCTGATAAACCCTGCACATTACGACCCTTGTCCTGTCCATGTGTTGATACCTAGCCTTCACGATCTATCTGGGTGGTGTGCACAAGTTGTGTTATGTGTTATGTGATCTGTGCTCTAGTTTTATATGTGTCGTTCTATTACTTCTGTGTATACAACACGCTTGATCCAAATATCTTCTGTCTTTGCATTGTAGTAGGGTGGCTGTGCCCTGGGTCTGTTGCTCTTGTTTTCCGTAGTTATCGAGAATCCTTTGCTGTCCATTATGGTGTCTAGTGTGCCATGGATGTGCTCCTAAGTCTATCCTAACTTGACTCCAACTAAATGTCATGAACACCTCTACAAGAATAATTTGAGGAGGTCTGTATTGTCATGTATTGTATTGTGATGGCTGGTCCCAATTATAGACAATTATGATTGTCAAAACATATGAGCCTAATTATCAGAAACTACAAGGAATTCAGTTTCCTACATGTCAGCCAAATGTGTGATCATTACGGGGCATGCTAAAAATAGCCTTGCTGAAGATTTAGGGAGTTGTGCCAAAATAGGTCTGGGGTACAGTGCAAGAATGTTCGTATGTGTGTCATAACATTTCCATATTAGGTCATACACTTGCTATATATAGGTAATTTCAAATTAATGAAATTTGGTGGGTAGGTGCACTGTATCTATAGCTTTTCAAATCCTTAATCAGAACCTAATTTGGATCAGAACCTAGTGAGAATTTCACAAAATACATTCCTGGACGCGAGTCCTTCAAGTAGAGCATGTACCAAGACAAGATTGTTTTGACATGTACAGACCAGATATCTGCCTACATGTCATACAAAACCTAACTCCAGCCTTGTTGTAGATGGCACACACTACAAATGCACTTTACATGTTCCAATGTTCCCGTCCCCTACACACATATTTACCCTATAGTTGGATCCACATATCCCATCTCAGGGCCCAATGCTATTCCTATCCAAGACCACACGTGGGAGAACACATTGCCTCGATTATGCTGAGTGGTACAATCTGGTATATCTCGTGAATGGTCGATCAGCTGACAACTGCCAGATCATCTGGAAGCTTGCTTCCCAGGTTAAAATTTCAGGTGCTGTTATGGCATAACAATTACCCTAGCCTCATCTATCTCCCGTAACCCTGCACACCCCATTCCCAACTATTCTAGCCCTGTGTAACAGCATCACTCATTCTGCATCATGTCTGTACACTAGCTCTCTTTTGGTTATATTGCCGTATTGATCCCCATTAATTTCTCACATGTCCAGACTATGACAATACAATATGTTATAAAAGAGTATGGCAATCTCACCCATGTTCCTGGACTTTGGGACACCCACCCCTACAGTGTTCATGTTTGTACCATCCTGTTGCACTCCGTCCAGCAGTCCAAATCCTATGTACACTAGCACCCTTCCTGACACCCCACACTTCCCTTTGCCAGCAATTCTTGGTGTACTGATGGCACTTGCTCTTGTGATCCTGATTTTTGTGTATCTATGGGAACCCGAACCAAGCTCCATGCACTGTCTCTGGCACGGTATCGAAAATACTGTTTCATACCTTGTCACCCTTGCCTACCGTGTATACTGGCACAGAGACCGACTTGTTGTTGCCATGCCTCGAGGCTCCCTGATCAACACATCTTATTACATTGAGGAGGAACCTGGAATCTTCTTCTCTATTGACCAAACTGGGACCCTAGTATTTGCACTACCAGGGGTAATCTGGGTCCGTTACTCCAATCTAGGTGGGGACCGAGTAGTTGCACATGCCCTACTCAACACCTTGGTCTCTGTTGCCGACTCTCCCACTCCGTGGCAGACAATCCTATCCAATATACGCCCAGTATCCCACAGCCGATTGAGTTGGAGCCCAGATACACCGGCCAGTGCCACTCATAATCCTACCCCTCCGGTGTCTCCACCCCCTTCAATCTACCGCATATCCATCCACACCTTAAGCGAATTCCCTTTACCCCCAAACCATATCCTGAATTTCAACACAGATTTGCCTAGTGCCCATGGTGTGGATTTGGACCCTAACAACCATCATTCCCACCTTGTGCCTACCCCACCCCCATTTCCGGAATAGGCCGGCCCTGCGTCTAGTACCACAGCACCGGCACCTCTACCCCTGGCCTAGGCATCACGACTCCCAAAGCAAGGCGATAGCACTCAAGCTCATGTATATTGAAAGGTGTATAAATTTTGTGATTAAATGCTTCTTGAATTTGTGGGTTTCATGTGTTGTCTGTACATTAGCCTGTGTAGTTGGTTTCTGTTCATCTTTACATATATGTGCTCGCATCCCAAATCTACCAATGTGTGACTGTATATGAACTGAATACATCTGTAGTTTCACAGCTGGGCAGAAGTACAAGAGTTTCAGAACTGATCTCCAGAGTGTTCATGGAGCACAGCAAGCCACTCTCTCAAATGCGCAGCACTCAGGACATCTCCTGAGATCTCTAGAGGCGTAAGCGCTGGCCCCCTGAGTACTCAGGAGCCCTTGGGAGAAGCTTGGTGGACCTTGTGAAGGCTCACAAGAACTCCAGAGAGCTCAGGATTTCAATTCATGTGCTCTGATCACTCCTTTGTGATCAAGTGCAAAACAGCTTGACCCGAAATACTCTTCCCATTGGTAAAACAGTCCCGCACTTCGGAGATATGATAATCTCCAAGAAGATCTCTATTGCTGCTCAGCAAAATATTGGTTTTATCCGGAGATCTCTGGAGATCTCCGGAGTGCACAAGCAGGTGGAGCCACCCCCCCAAATCCGGAGCACTCAGGAGAATAGGCTGTATCACACCTGCCAATTCCACAACGATTCAGCAACGGATTCACGTGTCGCTACAAACCTCGCTATAAGTGCTGAACTAGTCAAAAATTATTCTAAATCGGTGCTTCAACTGTGATAATAGACGTTACGAACAGCACCACATCACAAGACGGCAGCTTAGTCTGTTTGTAGTGCTGTTATCACAGCTGAAGTGCTGATTTTGACCAGTTCAGCGCTTGTAGCGGGGCCCTGAATTGATGGCTGAATTGCTGTGGAATCGGCAGGTGTGATACGGCCTAATGCTCTGGAGAGTTAGTCAAGAGCTCCACTGGTCTGGAGCACTCCTGATCTCTCCTGATCTCCAAGTGCTTGTCTCAGGAACACTCCTGAGTGCTCCGGGGCATAATACCCTGTGCTCCTGGTGCTCGTTTATGATAGAGATCGTTCCGGAGATATTAAGGTCTCCGGAGCAAGGTACCGTTTTACCGACGCAAAGAGCATCAGGAGCACCCGGTATTGTCCTCAGATCACTCTGGGGCATTCTCAAGATGCCCACCTGGATATCAGGAGAGGTCAAGAGAGCTCTAGACCAGTGGAGTTCTAGACCGATTCCCCAGAGCCTTCCCCTGATTGCTCTGTGTTTCGGGGGTGTCTCCACCCACACATGTGCTCCTGAGATCTCTGGAGATCTCTGGACATCAGGAAAACGCACACCGGTCCATGAGGTCTCAACAAACCAGTTGAGGCTGTTGAGGCGACTGAAATGAATGCGCCGAATATTAGCACCAATGAGTGCTCGACCATCAATGCAAACAAACAGCAACAACT